>CAUYRT010035396.1:0-109666 GCA_963574885.1 Lepilemur ruficaudatus | reverse complement strand
AGGCCTTAACCGGAGTGGGATCTGAACCGGGACCTTCTCATTCCAGAGCCCGCCTTTTGCCGACTCCACGTCCACCCCGTTAGGTCACAAAGGATCACAGCCAGGTAACTTAAGACCCACAGGTGAGGAAGGCCACTACCCTTTCGCTCCTTCCGTTGATTCTGTTATTAAAATCTTAAAACAGCCGCTCTGACTAAAATCACCTGGGCGTTTCTAGGTCTCCGATCTCTCCCTGTCAGTGGGGACATTGCCAACTTGAACGTCAGCTTCATTCCTGAGTTCTCTGTGTAGACCCTTGTCGGAATAGGAGTCCTAACACCCCGTCCTCCACAATGGACGTATCGGATGCTAGAGGACAGACAAAGGTGTGGCCTCATAAACACACCAGCACCGGCCTCGGCTTCCCGGGGCGTCTCTCCCCGCCCGGGCCCTGGGGCAGGAGGATCGCCCACCCTGCCCCTAGACGAGAGCTCACGCACTGCTGGAGATGTCGGTCCTGCGGCTCTCCAAGCACTGACTGCGCCAGAATAAATTTTAGAAAACTTAATGGAAGAGGCAAAAACACGCACGTTAAGAAAACAAACCCGAGTGCCTTGGCGTGCGCTTGGAGGCAGGCTGCGGTGGTGATAGTCATCTTTATTAACTTTCTGTCCTGCACTGACTTCCAGCGACAGCACAATTATCATAGCCGGGCAATCGATACCTCATTAATGGCAAAGCCCCTGAAAGGGAATCGCAAACCCAGGCCTTTCTGAAACGCATTTCTCTCTTTTTTAGGTTTCTTTGCTCGTGTAGAGAGAAACACCGCATACTTGCCCCCGACAAACAAACAAAGCCCTCCAGGGTTGGGGGATCTCATGCCTGGCCGCAGTGGTTAGCTCTGCCAGCCCTGTGTCCTGGTCCCTCCCTGGTGCATGCTCGGGGAAGGGAGACATGTAGAAGTTTCCCATTTCTCTCTGATGTCAGAGATGTTTTAGCCAGCTGGGGGCAGAATTACATTCTGGAAATTATAGGAGGACGAGGGGAAAGAAAAAAAAAAAAGTGAATATTACAAATACAGTAGTCTTTCGGATTCTGATCTTTGCCATTAATGCATTATAAAACAACTTAAAAAATCCTATCAGGAGAAGTGATGTTTGAAGCCATGATATATTTTAAAAGTGTCAGGACATGGGCAAGTTTACATTTGACAAGCAATTTAAATATTTCAATATATTTTATATCTTTTAAAAAAAATTGCCAGGATCAAAACCTAGATGAAAGTCTTTCATTTGGTACCTGGGTAGGAAAACATTGAGTTACAAATCTTCTTGACAATGTGGATTCTGGGTGTTACATAACCATATTTAATCTTCTGAAGTATTTCATTGCCTGGGACAGCAAGTCAGGGATCGGTATTGTGTGCTTTTAAATTCATTTGTCTTAACACCCTTTCCCTTTCTTGGTCTGCTTTGATGGTCTGATTACTTCTCTACATAAATATAAGCCTGAATTCATTCTGGGTATAAGCCTTATCTCTTTCCTCAGTGGCGATATCTGATTCCGAGGGCCTTTTTTTTCCCCCCTGTGCTTTAAAGTGAATTTAGTAGTGAATGGTGGCTGCCGTTTCAGAAAAGCCCATTTATTTCTCCCTATAATCAGAGCAGCACAGACAACGGAGCCTGGCGTTTCCTCATTTCAGGTTCAGGGGCAGGGAAGATTTATTGAGCATCTACTACGGGTCGGACACCCTGTTAGGCACGGCCCCGCTAAGAGGAGCGAGGCGCGCACCACTGCCCTTCACAGCTCGCCCGTAGGAGCTCATTTGAGTTGCTTGTTGCCTGCACCAAGGAAGACAAGTAACAAGCCCCCTGTGCTCCTCGAGGGAGTGGGAGGTCGGAAGGCAGGTTGTCTGAGTCCGGCTCTCCCTTGCCTGGGACCAGGTCCGGCAGCAGCGGATTGGGGTAGGAGGCAAAGCCGGGTCAGGCTAACGGCAGGAGCTGGGGTCGCTGGGGCCGGGGCGGTGGGTGAGTGGCATTTCCCGTGGCTTGCGTTTCTTCCTGGGCTCACCTCCAGGTTGGTGGGGGCGGCGGCAGGGCTGCAGAGAATCAGCTTCTGAGTCATTCCAGACGGCCATGAAAACCTTCCCCTATGACATTTTATCTCTTCCAGAGTTCCTTCTGCACGTTCCTTCCTTGTCTTTTTTCATGGCTCTGTCAACCAAACAGTCCCCAAATCAGTGGGAGGCCCCCTTCACCCATCTCTCCAGTGCCGTGAAGGACCAAGCCCCATGGAAGTGCCACTATGCGCACGGCTCCCTGGGGCGCCCTAGCCAGAAAATGTCGCATTGGTCGTGGCTGAGTGGCTGAGCTGGAGACGGAAGGATGCCTTGTGGACAGGAAGCCACGCCTCACAGTTGCAGAGAGAAGTCCCGTCCTGGGAGACAGAAACGTTCTACCTGGAGACAGCTCAGAAAGGAGGGTGGCCACATTTAGTGAATGGAAATATAGGACGCCCAGCTGAATTTGAATTTCAGACGCACACTAGTAATACGATGCTTGGAACATACGTACTTGAACAATTATTTATGTGTATCTGAGATTCAAACTTGCCAAGGCCTCTTGTAGTTTATCTGGCAACTCTATCAGAAGGGCAAGTTCTGCTTACCTGCTTGGTGTCCTGATTCTGTTTGGGTGCAAAGGAGCTAAGTCATCCCTTGTATTAATTTAATTTTTGGGTGGTGATGGCCGAATTTATTTACTAGGAAGGCATGGCTTAGGGATGCTCTGTCAGCACTCTAGCCCACAGGGCACCCCAGAAAATCACATAGCAGCACCGTGTGGCTTAGTATCATACTTCAGCTTTGAAACCAGTCACCTAGGTCCCTCTTCTGAGCAATGGCCGCCCTCAAGCCCCTCCCACCTAGGGATTCTGGTGCCATGCTGCCTTTAGTCAAATGTGCTTTTACTGAGACCAGCTAATCCCCATTTGTACACAAGGCCAGCAGAATGGCTCCCCTACCTGTAGCAGATGCCGCCGGCGGTGGAATCATCTTCATCAAAGGCCGTGTTGATCGCGTCATCCCTCTGCTTATGAACCCTCGCCAGAAACTTACGTTGCTGTCGTTAGAAATGACCCACCTAGCAAGCTCTCGCTGTCCTTCGGGTCTCAGCCGAGATGCCTGTTCCTCCAGGAAGGCTCTTCTCTTCCTGACCTCCCTCCCCAGCTCCCTCCAACCAACCCAGGGGTCAGAAGCCCTCCTGTGTGATTTCAGGGCAGCGTGGAAACATCCCATCGGAGCTTTTGCAACCTCTGTTATAATTTCACAACTGGCGTGTCTGCGTCTCTCCTGGACTTTCAGCTCCTCGAGGGCAGAGGGTCCACTCTGGGCACCGTGGTGTCCCAGGGCCTGGCAGGGGCCGGTGCGGAGCAGGCGCTCAGGATGTATTTGCCGGGTGACTGACGACTAATCCAGCGAATGAACAAGCCGATGGATGAATCCGTGAATGAACGAGTTAAAGACCGTTTTCAGTGACGCAGTAAAATATTTTCGATACATTGTTCTGTGAAAAGTTCCAGACCCCAAACTGTACATACAGAATGGCTTTATGTATTTATTTTTATTTCAGGATATTATGAGGGCACAAACATGTTGGTTACATTTTATGACTTTGCCTCACCAAGCAAGGATGAGAAGCATGCCCTTCCCCTCCACAAAGCACACTGCGTCCATTGCAGAGTGGCTTTTTATGCAAGAAATGCACGCATCCTTTAAAAGTTATTGAGTGACGAGAAGAGGTTCCTATGCAAACACAGGGACAAGCCACACTGGTCTCCCGTACACGAGGCCAAAGCCACCAAGTTGAATGCACGTGGCAGCAGCTGCTTTTACAGAACTTCTGGGCCAGTCAAGTTCAACTGCTAAAGACGGCAGGGCTAACTCATGGTGATGATCCTGGACGTTCTCATCGGTGCCCAAGGCTTTTTTCCCTAAAGGAACTTCTTTATTTAGGGTGGATGCCAAGTGCGCAAAATCAGAACGGCCATGGAAATGTCAGAGTGGCAAGGTAGAGGGATATTTTTCATTTCTGCCCACTCAGCTTCATTCTGCCCTTCTCTTCCTTTGGGGAAAATTGTGGCTGCCGCACTGACTCAGCAGGGGGGACTTTCCGGGCGCCCACCCTGCTCTGCTGCCTGCCCGCCCACACTGTGGGGCCCAGATCCTTCTCCCACCAGCCTGGTGGTACAGCCGGCGGCAGTCTCAAGGCCTTGGCTCAGCCCACCAGACACGAGCCCCCAGAGGTCACTCTGTAGCAGTGGTGGCTGTCGGGGACCTTGCAGGTGTGCTGATGGCCTGTCTTTGCTCCGCCGTCCCAGCCAAGCTGGGTCCTCAGCCTCCCATCACATCTGTCCTCTCCTGACCCTCTTCCCTCTTTCTGTTGCAAAGAGTGGACAGAGTAAGTTTCGACTAATTTTAACAAGAACTCAGTCAGATAAATACCTCAATTGATGGGCTAAGTAGCAGTAGATCGTCTGATCCATCTGAGAACCTCCTGTGTGCTCCACATTGCTTGGGGAGGCTCTGCCTGTCCCCAGGCCCCTCCCCCTGCTTTCCCCTGCAGCCAAGACACTGACCCTCATCCAGTGCGGAGAAGGTTTGAGCAGCCCAAGCCCAGGCCCCAGGGTCACCTCCTAACACAGCTCATGGGATGCAGCTGTTGTCCTCGGTTCTGATAACTCCACATCTGTCTCCGTCATGAAACCCATTGCCCACCAGACTGGCCCAGATTTTCTTTGTGTCCTTATAACCTACCTGGCTCCCTAGTCCCCGTAGGCCAGCACCTGGTGCCCAGCCAGGACCGTGGGTCTGGCGCTTGCTGTTACAGATTGCAGGCCCTGCTGCCTGTGCGTTTCCCGCCTTGCCACCCCCAGACTCCCTGCTGCTTCTACTGTCCGTCTTGTATATTTCATTTTGGGCCTGTCAATCACTAGCCCATTTTCTAGATGCCCTGTGTGCCTGCAAGACCCCCGGGTGATCTATTCTGGGGCCACCGCCACTCCCTACTCCCTGGGACAGTGACCTCCTGGTCTCCTCTGCAGAGCCTGGTAAAGGAGATGCCACCAACATGCAGGACACCCAAGAACAACAACATGGCATCCTGTGTGGCAGAGGCTAAGTGCCATGGGGTCTCCTGAAGCTGGAGACGGGTGACTTTAGTCTTCAGAGTCACAGTTTCCCAGTTGTTACTGGGGCCTCAAGACCAGGGGCCTGGACGCTGCACGGAGCCTGTGGCTGACACCAGGGACGCCCAGTAGGTCAGCACCACCCCCAGCTGTCCGTCTGCAGAGGTGAGGCTGTGTCCCAGACGGGGGCTGCAGGGCAGACAACTGCAGAGCCCCGACAACGACATGAGAGGCTTTTGTTTTCCTGTCGGCTCAGTCCTTCAGGGGCTGTGTCACCTTGAAGGTCTTTCATCCCCATTGTTTGTTAAAATTAAAACACAGGGAAGTTAAACCAGAGGACACGCCTGAGACACTGGATCACAATCACAGCGACGACAAGCAGGGAGTGCTGCCCACTGAGGGCCCGCTGTGTGCCCGGAGCCTCACACACACCGTCCCGTCCCACGCTCACGACGGCACTGCGGGTGTCTTCACTCCCAGGTTGCCGTGCGGAGATGCACCGCGGCCTTGAGGACCACGTGAAACCCAAGCGAAGCTCGGCCGGGCTGGCGAACTGCCCTTATTTATAGCCAGGAGCCAGGGAACTTGGTTATGCTCACCTGACTGCACTTCAGGTCACTTAGTCCCTAAATGTACAACCAAAAAAATACTAATTGGCAGCTGATCAAATTATCCTGTTAGGAAGAGAGATGGCTACAATAGCAGCGGGGAAAATAACCCCAGCACTGAACAGCGTAATTATACACGGGTTAGATGCAATATTAAGTCACCGTGTGATCGTGTGAAATTTGTATTTGGGGTCCTGAACTATTTCTCTCTAAGGGTTTGGTCTTTGGGTATTTACGTCTAATGCAAGGGGAAAAATGCCCCACAGAGACAGCTTGAGGGTTTGAGGAGAAGGGCAGGACTTGAGGGACCCCCCCAGGCTTCTGTGACCGACACCTTTGTCCCTGTTCAGCAGGAAGATGTATTTATTTATCACTGACACGAAACACCCTGGCCTTCGACTTGAGGAATCGTATTTCCACACACAGAATCAGAATTTCCTTTCTGGGCAAGGCAGAGATGAGCATCCCGGGGGACAAACCTGCTTTTTTCTGGATGCGGGAGAGTCGGCAGAGAGAGGTTAAAAGGCTGTGCGAGGTATCAGTGGGGGCCGCGGTCAGAGCCAGGACAGTTGTCCAGGCTTCCAGACCTGTCCTGCGTGGATTCACTTAAAGAGACTAAGCGCTGCCATTGGAATGGGTCCTCTTTGACCCTAGCCCCATCCCTGAGTGTGCTAAGCCCTTGCACACCTTGGTGACTGGGTACTCACTTCTTCTGCCTAGCGATAGATACTCATCACTCAGGCCTCTCTGAAGTTTCTTCTTCCTCCTTTGGCAGGTTCCACCACTTCCTGGGGCCTCGAAGACAATCTGGCGATTAACAGTCATTAGCAATTGTTAGAGGAGGGATGAAAATGGAATGAATGAATACAGGATGAACACTGGGATCCCAGGAAATTCCCATATGTGGGCCACACCCCCTTCCTCCCGCACATTGCTTTAAAATGTCATGTTTCTTAACTTTCGTTTAAGGTTCCTGCGAGCCATATGATGCTATTTTGGTGTTTCCTTTGAAACACTGAACTCGAGATACTTCATTCAGAGTTTAGAACTAGGAAAAAGTCTGTGTCCCCTAGGGAGTGGGCATGATTTGTTGCTTTTGGACAACCTAAGTTATGTAACGTTGAGTTTCCCTCTTTGCTGTGGCCACTAGGAAGCTCAGAGCTTGGTTCTAAACTCAGTTATAGCAACTATGCTGACCCTTGTTTATTAAAATCACATTTTATTATTTCTAGTCATATTTTATTCATCTTATTTCACGTTGGCTATTTAAAGTTGCCTCAAATCCTTTTTTAATTGAACGATATGGGGTATAAATACATCTGATGAGTACATTTTAAAAATAACCTAGTGCAGGAATAACACTGTGCTATTTCAAGATCCATGATCTAGGTTACAGATTATCTGAGTTTCTGGGGTTTCCTGATTATCAACACGGGGACACTGAGCCTTTGTATGGGACACCATTTCGCCCTCGTTGCTTCCCCTGCTGTGCAGTGGGGACCCGTGTCCTTGCAGGCCTCCCCGGCCAGGCTCTGGGCTTCCTGGGGCGGGGCCACGCCTTCGCCTCTCCACCTCCACACAGGCCCCGGTGCAGGTTTGCTGAACGGACCTGCCAAATGCCTACGGCTTTGCGGGGCTCTGTCTGCAGTGCTTACGGGAGCGCAGGAGGGGCGGGTGGCGAAGGAAAGGAATGAACACCGACCATTTCTTGCTGGGTGGCAGACTAGTCGGTTCTCAACTTCTTATACAAGGCCCTTTTGGTCTGAGCACAAGTTAGCTCTTAGGCGTCTCCTCTTCCGCCCTTTCTCCCGCCCCTCCAAACCGCACATCAGTGCCGTGGACTCCTCTGTTCTCCCGGCACGGGACGCCCTGTCCCCAACCTTGTGCCCAGCACTGCTCCTGTTCATCTTTTAAAGCCACAGTGAAATGACCTCACTTTCTGAGAAACTGTTCTTCATTCCCCCACACCTACGTATAGCAATTTACTTCTTATTATGATTATTATTTTTAGTGCCCCTGTAAAATTAATGTTTAGATCTACTTTACTGGAGCAGTTAGCCCACTGTCTTGTGATGGGGGACAGTTTTCACTTGAAGGAGTCGTTAAAAGCTCAGCCTTCCCAGACTCGAAGCTCGGCACGGCCTCTTAGCAGTCGTATGGCCTTGGGCAAGGTGCCTCATGTCTGTGCCTTCATTTCTGCATCTGCGAAATGGGACAACAAGACTACTCCCCTCATGGGAGGACGGCGAAATAAACACCGTCAAGCGTTTAGGACATTAATGGATGTGTGACAAGCTTGGGGAAAATGTTAGGTCTGTTTTCAGTCTCTTCTCTTTGCCTTGACTCTTTAGGACGGAGGTCTCCTTGTGGTCGTGGAAGATTCTCTTGCCTCTTCCAAAGGACACTCAGTGAAGTTTTAGCATCTAATTATGGCACGAAGGATTGAATGAGAGGGTTGGATTCTGTGACATGTAATTCTCTCTCCCAGGGAGTTTTGTTTATTTTAGGACGAGGTCCTCACCCTTTCCTTCCAGTAACAAAGCACAGCCGCCATCCCTGCCCTAGGGCCAGCAAGGGAGGCCTTTCTGAAGAGGAGGCAGCAGCACCTGCCTCTGGATGGATGCCTTCCTTCCCTCTGAGTCCTCCCTGCCCGCTCAGGGGAGGAGGTGGTGGGTGGCTCCTGCCCAGATCCAACTTGATGTGCTGGTGACAAAGGCATTGTCCTTCAACCTCGCAAATGCAGAGGCCCCCAGGGGAGCAGGACCCCCGCGAAGGGGGAAAGCAGCTGACTCCCACCAGGCCCGTGAGGAGGAGGAAGGACACGGAACTGACCTGGGGTTTAAACAGCAAGAGATGCCCGGAGGTTTTCAACACCTGTCCCCCACTGGCCTTTCCCCCAGACACACCTGGGCTGGACCTGGGACCCCAGGAGCCAGCTGCACCTGCCCAGCATTTACTGGGCTGGGTGTCAAACTCACCCCCTGTGAGGCCCTCGTGCAGAGGTGAAGAGGGAAAGACCAACAGCTCAGCAGATAGCTACAACCCGCGTGAAAAATGTGCAGTCCAGAACAGTGCCAGCAAGGTGCTGCCACGGGCATAGCTGCTGGGGACACAGAGTGGGCAGCCTGACCCTGTGCTAGGGCGCACGGAAGGCTTCCTGGAGGAGGGGATATGTGCACAGCTAACCCAAGGTGTGAGTGGGAATTGGCCTGGTCAGGTCAACCTGAAAGTTTTGAGCAGGTGAATAAGCCACATTTAGAAAAAAATCTCCAAGTGTTTCTAAACTTGCTCCCTGCGGCCTTCTCAGTGTGGTTCTACTGAGACAGGCGGGCTTCTGGCCTGGCCAAGACTGAGACTGGGTCAAAGCTCTCTGAGGGTCGGAAAAGCCATTGCTAACTGATACCTGGCGCAGGCTCATCTGCAGCTATTATTTTTTTATAATCTACTATAGTATGTGAATTATAACATCAGGTTCTTTCAGGATCCGCAGTCCCTACAGTTTTCCCCCATTCGTGACCACCATCAAAACAGCGCGAATGCTTCCAAAATGTCTTACAAAACATTAAAAAAGAAAAAGAAGCGCTTCTCCTCGAAATGATGTTCTCTACCGCTTCCTACGGTAGCATCATCAACATAGAGCTTCCTTAAGTTGAAGGGCTCTTTCTTTATAATCAGGATTATGAATTGTGACTTAAAACCATCGCGGTAAGAAGCCCCGTAACCCCTGTTAAAATGACGGTATCTGAAGAGAGGTCCCGACTAGGTACATTTCTCAGCTGGAATAGATCTCTTTGGAGAGCATCCTTCCTCACTGGTGTTTGGCAAAGCACAATCGAATTAGTGAAAGAGTAATAAAATGTGGGGAAATGTCGAGATATAAGAACCGAAAATAAAATAAAGATAATTTAATCATTAAAATTGGCGCTGGTTTCGAGGACATTCATTGCTATGGAGATGTTAGAGAAGATTCCAGCTTGCATTTTAATGGTGAACTTAAATAAATCTGAGTCCTGGAGAGAAACTGCCAGTGTATGGAATCCGGGCTAATCAGTGCAATAGCTCCGACTTGGAGTTAAAGCCGGGTAGTCGTTTGCAGGGAAGAAGCCGAATAATCCAAGGCCTGTCTGTTTTCTGAATTTATTTTCAAGCTCTTTGATTTTTGGAGTCAAGCCCGACGTCTTTAATCAGGCATGTGGGGCCCTCCATATTCAGAAACCCACTTTCTTTCCAGATCCCTGTGGCCTGGATCAGCCCTGCCCTTGGCTTTACAAGCCCAAGCCCTCCTCTCCCTCGGGGTCTCTCTCCAAGGCCGCCTGTCCCTTGGTAACCCTGTGTGTTCCTTGAACTGCTGCGGGGACCAGTACCACGCACGACTGCGGGAGTGTGGGATCTGGGGTCAGACTGCCCGGGTTCAAATCCCAGGTCTGACATTCCTGAGACCCAGTTTCCTTATCTGTAAAATGGGGATAATAATAGAACCTGCCCTTGGGGCTGGTGCCCATGTAAGGTGCCTGTTCTCTCTCTGTGCCGGGAAGCCGGTAGGTGTTCGCTGTAAATTGCACGGGGCACTCGCCCCGCCCTATCTCACAGCTGGCTGTCGTGCACACGGCTTACCTCCCCCGCGGGGTTTGGCTGCCCTGTGGAAGGAAAGATGACACTTACCTTTGCAAATAGTAGATGTTCAATAATGTGCTTAATTAATAAATAGATATCTGCTATCCGGAGCCTATTTATATCTGAGGAAAGTAGATATCTCTCTGTATAATATATATGAATCTAATTATTCTATTTCGGGGACACTTCTGGTGGTAGGGAGGGTATTTGGTATCTCTATGTGCTTGGTACTGAGCTAAATGCTTATAAAGTCTCTTATGCGATAAGCACTATTATTAGCACCTCCGTATGCTGGTTCATTAGTTGAAGTGATGCTAGAAAAGACCCCCCCCAGGTACTTCTAAATCACCGTACAGTTCAGGGTGGATATTTCTGTCCAGGGGCAGCTTCCTCCCCTGCAGTGATGCAGGGGCTCAGCCTTCCTCCACCTGCGGCTCCACTGGCAAGGTGAGAGCAGGCACTGGGGAGGCAGCCCCTGTCTCAAAAGCTTGCCCTGGAATCGACACAAAATCACGAGCACAGCTGCATACGGGGGACGTGGGTGCTGGGAAACGCGACCTGCGGTTGGGCAGCCCCCTCTGGCCCTGCGCTGGCTCCCACCAGGGTCAAGAGCTGACTCTGCGCGTCTCCGCCCAACGCCACGTCCGGTGACGTCATGCCGATACTGAGAATCAGCCACCGTGGGAGTGTCTGCACCACAGCTTTTGGCAAATGCCACAGATCGAGGCTCCTGTTTTGCGTTGCTTTGTTTCCGGTGAGCCGGTTTATGAGTGCCTTCCCAGGGACGGTGCTACTCGGCGGAAGAGAGAACACGGATTTCGAAGGACAACCGGTGGTCTCTGCTAGGGACATAATAACCCTGTTTTAAGGATGAGGAGACGGAGGCCTGGGCGCGCTAACTAACCGCTCTCTCCCGGATTGCAGAGCCGGGAAAGTGGAGTCGAGAAGGGCTTCCGCCTCTCCTCCCGCCGCCCCACCATCTGGCCTCCCAAACCCAGAACATCGACTTGCAAGATTATTAGCAATTCTATTTTTAATGCACACACATGTTTACCCTCCCCCAAACTATTTTAGAAGGGTAGGAGAAAGAGGATGGTCTTTGTTTCCGTAACTAGGTTTGATTAGAATCGAAGTCACTTTATTTCTTCTTTTATCATTATTAAAAATAAATTTTTCTTTCTTTGCCCAAGAATTGCTACAGGAAACATTATTGAATAGGGTCCCACAGCTACAAGCATTGTTCTGTAACTATTAAGGCCCAAACAGCATTTTTTTTCTCCTCTCCCAGAAAATGTGGTGGCTGACTATTTTTTACTGAGTATTTTCCTAGTAAATCTCACTGCTAAATTGGCCACTTTATTCATGATGATTTCTTCAAATATATCATTCTTGTGGCACAATATGAATAATGAAGAGGAATATTTTCAAACACATAAAGGGCTCTGAATAAAACTAATGGGCGAGGCATTAAGCAGAGTCGAGTGGGGCTTGATCCGTCCTCGGCACGCCTCGGAGAGAGACGGGGGCCGCACAGACCAGGGACCAGGGACTCTCGGTCCCTGGAGAACCTGCCGCGCCCTGGGCTTTGGTCCAGTGTCCAGGGCTGGCCCGAGCCACCACGTCAAGCCTGGTCGGCTCTCTCGGCTTTGCTGCACACAGCCATCGGCACACCTGTTCTCAGCCTCCACCTGAGAGGTGGGAGGGTGCCCAGGCGAGACACTCGGGTGGGCAGCTGGCCACCAGAATGTAAATCCAGACCAGCCACTACTGACTGTGAGGCCTTGTGGAAGCTAACTTTTTACTCCTCTGAATCTCTGTCTCTTTATCTCAAAAACGGGGCTAATTATTACTATCCGAGGTCCACCTATGTCTTGCAAACTGTAAAGTGCTTAAAACATGCTGGCAGGTGCTAAGTGCTCTGTGTCCCTACCCTTATCATTACTACCATTATCATCACCCTCACTCTGATCTGCCGCATGTGGGGTGCCCTGTGCCAAGGCCAGGGTGGCCCCCCAAGCACTACCCTGCATGGGGCAAACTGCTCTGTGGCTGATGTTTTAAATTGTTAACATTTAAAAATCTAGACGCTTAGGAAAAAACCTACTGACACCCTTTGGGGAAAAAAAATAAGTTTGCCACCATTCTCGCCTCTCTGAGGCTGTCTACACCTAACCGGCTTCCCTGTGCCTGGTTGTGTAGACGCATGAGTTTGTGGTTCTCCCTTGCACAATGGAGAAAATATTGGGTTTGGCTTCATTTTCAGATCAAAAACTCACTCCTGGGACAGGCTGGAGGATGGAAGGCTGAGTCAGGGCAAGAGGGAATTCTGGTTATTGGTGTTGTGTTTACTGCCGTCGGGGTCGGCTGTGCGGTAAACGCCATCCGTGCAGAATCTTCATCAGACCAAAGATGCTGCCTCGGACTCTGCTTCTCAGGACGGGGGCCATTGGATGTCCCCCGGCCCGCCTGGCCTGGCACCAGGCACTCTGGATGTTTCAGAGTGAGGGAATCTATCCAGCAGCCCCGTGTCCTTTCAGAAGCTCAGCAAACATTTTTCCAGCACCTACTACGTGCTGGACATGGTGCTAACTTCTCCCACATTGTCTTATTTAATTAAAAATGTTCCTCATCACCTTTACCTGATGTTACTTTATATTCTGTATTTGTTATTTTTATAGGACATCTCTCTCCCCACTGTCTCAGGACTCATTTTGTTGGCGGCTATATTCCCCCGTGCCTAGAAAGGTGTCTGAAACCAAGCTGATACCTGACGAAAGCTCCTGAATGAATGAATGTGTTCTCTCTCGCTCTGGGACATGGCATTTGTCCCCACGTGACTAGGTGAGGAGCAGAGTTTCTAAGAGCGTGAGCATAGCATGGTGGGGGGTGGGGCGGAGAGCAGGGACTTCAGGGCCAGACAAAACGGGGATATTTTATTTCATTTTGCTTATTTTCTTCTCTCTGAGCCTCAGTTCGCATGTTGACTAATAGGGATCCTAATAGACCCACCACATGTGCTGGTTGTGAGGATCAAATTAAGTCGGATAAAGAGTTTTGCTCAGCGTCTGGCATCTAGGAAACATTCAATGACTCCCAGCCAAAATCATGACTAAGAGGTAGGACTGGGCCGGGTGTAATCTCTGTTTCCTGACTCCTTTTTCAAACACGATGGGTCGAACCTACATGATGGTGATGAAGGAGGCAGGATGTGCCTTCAGGGACAGTCGTCTCCCCTCTAAGGGGTCCGTGTGGTCTCACACATGGGAACTGGGCATCTAGCATGTGCCAAGCATGCCGGGTCCCGGATCACAGATGACTGAGGCTCTTGCTTTCAGCTTTGCTGTCATTCTCACGGGAGAAACGGACAGTAAACAGAAACAGACTGTATTAGTGTCTTCTTGTTGCTGTAACAAATTACCGCACACTTTGTGGCTTAAAACAACACAAAGTTACTATCTCACGGTTCTGGAGTTCAGAAATCCACGATGGGTGGGTGGAGCTGTGTTTCCTTCTGGAGGCTCTGGAACAGAATCCATTTCCTGGCCTTTACCAGCTTCCAGAGGCTGCCCCTATTCCTTGGCTCACGGCCTCAGGTCACTCCGACCTTTGCCTATTTCATTAATCTATTTTGCTCCCTCCTGTCCCTCCTATAAGGACTGTTGTGATTACATGGGGCCCACCCAGGTAATCCAGGGTCATCGCCCCATCTCAGACTCCTTAATCACATCTGCAAAGTCCCTTTTGCCATGTAAAGTCACATAGTCACAGGTTTGGGGGATGAGAACATTTTTGGGGTTCCATCCATTCTTCTGCCTTCTTTAATGACATCGGGACTAGATCAATGCACTGATAAGGGCCACCGTGGGATCTCAGAGGTGAGACACCTCGTGCAGTTTGAGAATCAGGATTTTGTCACCCAGAAAGCAAGAGTTCGAACCTGTTGATCCCCAAGGCCTCAATCTTGAACATTCTGAGATCTACAAAAGGCGAATGCATTTCCCGCTCTAGTATGTGGGGTTTGCTGGAGCAGAGGTATACTTGTGAAGTCAACATCTTTGCAAATTATAAACAGCAGAGAAAGGACCAACACATCGGGTCAGGCTCTGCTCTTTCCTCACTGCCGCCCCCAGAGTGCGCGCCCGTGGGGGCCAGGGCCGCGGGAACCAAGGGCATATCCTCAAACAGCTCAGAGGGACTTTGGCACTGGCTGGGGGGGCTTCGAAAAAGGAGCAGTCAGATGCCTAGGAAGAGCGAGGTCCACCCCGCCCTGCCACACGGACGAGCTTCTTTTGAAGGGAGCTTTTCCGAAGGCCCGTCTTCTGTGCTTGGTCGGTGACTCACCACAGGGAGAGACGTTAGTCACATCAGATTACACACGACAGCAGCTAAAATGGGAAAACACTCCCTGAGTCATCCCCGGAGCAGGGTGGCAAAGGCCCTTCCTGGGAGCAGGTGTGACCCTCACCCCTCAGCCAATGTCGAAGTCCCTCTGAAAGTGGCCCCTGGGACACCTGTGTGGAGTGGACAGAGCTTCCAGAGGAGAGCCTGCCTCCTTTCCTCCACCCTTCCCAGGGGCGCCCAGTGAAGACTGGAGCATGGAGAAGCGTGTCCGGCACGGCCTGTGCCTTGGCAGGTGATTGGCGCGGGGCACCCCCTGCCTTGCCGGCGCTGGGGGGTTACAGCACACAGCCCACGGGAGCGACAGCCCCGGGCATCTGCCCACTGCAGATTCACTTTGTATTTTTAGTTCCCAAGCCTTGACATCTAAACTCCTGCGCCGTGGCTCGGGCGGCAGGCTGCCAAGCTCCCTGTGAAGTCGCCCGCTGCCGAGCTTCCTCCCTCTTCCTCCCGCAGTGAGTTAGCCGAGAGCAAGATCATCCCGGAAGACGAGGATGTTGGTGCGACAGGAGTGGGTGGAGAGGAAGGCGAAGGCAGCCACCTTGCAAGCCAGCTCCTCCAGGCGGGTGCGGAGCCGTGGCTGCCTCTCCTGCGAGGGTCGTGGAGCTTCTCCCTGTCTCCCCTTGCTGCAACACACACATGCAGACATGCATAGGACATGTGCGGACATGTGTCCTATACATGTCACACACACATACACACATAAACATATATATGTACATGCATGAGGCACACACAGATATACATGTGTAGCACACATATACACAGTAACACATACACATACAGCACACATATACACATGCATGCATTTAGTACACATATACACACATAAAATACACACATGCAATACACACATATACACACATAGCATGCACATACATGATACAAGATTCACATACAGTGTACATATATAAATACATACACATAGTATACACATAAATACATATGCAGTACACACATATTAATACATATACATGTAGTATGCATATACACATAAACACAGTACAC
This sequence comes from Lepilemur ruficaudatus, assembly GCA_963574885.1. Taxonomy (NCBI): domain Eukaryota; kingdom Metazoa; phylum Chordata; class Mammalia; order Primates; family Lepilemuridae; genus Lepilemur; species Lepilemur ruficaudatus. Next base: position 93,875 of record CAUYRT010035396.1, on the reverse strand, counting down.
ACACAATGCATATATTAATACATACACACATACAATACACACATACATGCATATATACACACATGCAGTATACGCATACACAGACACACATATGAGCATACACATGCACATACAGTACACACACGCATACACAGTGCACACACATACAGCACCTACACATGCACACAGTACACACATAGACATACCTGCACCTATAGACACACCTGCACATGCACCCGTCTCTATCGGATCTTCTGCATCAGGGCAGAAAGTAGATCAGACTCTCACCTTTGCTCCCTTAGCACATCCAGAACAACTTTCTTATTTTTAAAAAACGTTCGAAACCCTTAATAGCACAAGGAAGACAAGGTCTCTGGAAAAGGAGCAAGAAACCTCAAGAAAAACAAAGAGCAGGCTGACACGGTGACAAAGAGGCGAAAAGAGAGAGCAGAAGCCAGAAGACAACGTGAGGGGACACAGACGGGCAGGAGAACGCCGTCCACACAGGGTTTAGGGTAGAAAACAGCAGAATTTGAATCAGTGACTTGGACGAGAAATGTGAGAATCCTCTCAAGGGGAAGATGCAAAACCCAAGGTAAAAATGGTGAGAGAACAGGGCGAATGCAGATGATAGAGAAACAAGATCAATTATTGCACAATTTAAGAAAAAACTGTAGTTGTAGAAATGCAAGTTTTAATGTAGATGTTTGAAGGAAAAAATCTAGAACTGAATAAAGAACCGAAGAGTTCGGGTCTAAAGGGGATACGGAGGCCTTGTTTTAGACACTGGCATTGAGAATCAAGGCCAAGAGAGGGAAGACGCCTTGGTCAGGTTCGCAAGCCAGGCTGGGTGGCAGGTTCCCCTTCTGTTTCCTCATCTGCCCATGTGCTTGTGGCATGTGAGGAGGGCGAGACATGGGAACAGACGGGGGGGCGGGAAGAATGAGAGGGAGAAATCATTGTAAGGGTGGTAGCAGTCACCATGGTTACAAACTAGGGACCCTGGCGGCAGGGAGGGCTGCACTGGGCACCACCACCCACCAGCCGGGTAGTCTGGAGCAGGTCGGCCCGCTTCTCTGGTTCCCAGTTTTCTCATACCTAAAATGTAGAGTCAGGGTAGTTGGACCTTTGTCACGATGTTCTTGTGAACGTGCGATGAGCTAAGCCACACAAAGCTCCTAATAGAGCGGCGGGTACAGACTACGTGCTCCAAAGGGGTTAGCTGCCGCCACTGGTTTTAGGAAGGTAGAGGGGAAAGGAGGGAGAGAGAGGGAGAGATGCAGGCAGAGGCTGGATGTGAAGGGTCTTAGCATGCAAGACCTCAGAGTTTTAGGGAAGTCACATCCAGGCTTCTATTTTGCAGGGAGAAGAACATGGGGCAAGGATATTAACTAAGCACTTGTAGGGGTGGGTGTAAATTCTTTATCTGAGCATCCCGGGCCTTCAGCCAGGGGCTGTCATCTCTAGCCTGACATGGGGTCAACAAGGCGAAAGGCCACTGGAGCACGTGTAGGCCGATTGGTGCCCCCAAAGTTCCCCATGGAGCAGAGGTGCCCCCGGGCTAGGGGAGCAGCGGTGTCCTTTTAATGACTGAATCGGGAATAAGCTGACAGTATGTGGCACTGAGGCCGGTCCCAGAGTCCCACAGATCCTAGGCCAGGCTTGTATCTCATGGTGGACAAAGACTTGAATCGTATGTCTTTATATATGCAGTGCTTAGTCGTTTTAGGGAATCACAAATGTTTTGAGCTGGAAAGAATATTTGGGATTGAGTAGTTAAGCGCTGCCCTACCCCATATCCCGGAGGAGGTACAGGGGACGCAGGCAGTGGAAACGACTTTCATAAACGCGCACCTCTCCTTACTGGCAGGAAGCTAGAGCCCAGGCAACCACAGCACGTAATTGACTGGGAATTTGAGTTACAAAGCGAAGAACTTTATTTCGAGTGGGTCCATGGGTTCATGCAGTCTTTCTGACCATGCACAGACGCAGACAGAGCAGAGGCCATTATTCTTGTGTAAACACAAAGAGTGAGTTCCCACAGCTGGCAAGTTGCAGTGTTGGAACTGGAATCCACATCCCAGGACACCTAGACCAACGTATTTTCTAAATCGAAAGTAGATTTCAGAGAGAAAATTCAGTGTGCATTTCATTATGTTTATACAACATTACCCTTCAGTAAGTTCATGATTCTTTAAAGAGTATAATCAAGAATGAATGAATTGATTGATAAATGAGCACATGGGTGCATAAATGAATGAACGGATGAATTCTGGGAAAGATAAAATAGGTATTGCTCATTACAATTTCAATTGACCTATTAAAGGCAGGATTCCCTAGGTCCTCCCCTCCCAGCTGACCTACAACGCAATGAGGAAATGTTGTCGCAGAAATGTCAAATTATGTCCACGTTCTCCACTTACTCTTCTCATTTATCTTAGTCTCTTTGGGAGACACTATCAAGGATGAGCTATCTAGGAAACTCCCCTCACCCCCCTCATAATTATTATATGGGAAATTTGTGGAATTAAATTATAGAATCTGTTTGTTGGAAGGAACCAAAGGGAGCTTTTCTTCCAAAGATTAAAAAAAGGGAAGGTCGCTGGTATAGTCCAGAAACCTAGGACTTGAGAGTCTCCTGTTGTGGGCTCCTAGGCAGAGTTGAGCGGATTTAAGAAAATAACATGTAATTTTTATAATACCTCGCACAAGGAACGTATTTGGAAGATATTAATTGGAGGACTTACGTCCTTCTGAGCCATCAGAGCCAGAGCCCTTAGCTTCACAACGTTGGTGTGTATCGTGCAAAAGAGTTCTGAAGTTCATCTGCGTACCTCTATTCTTAACAATCTTTTGAACATCACCTCCTCCATGAAGCCTTCTCTGATAGCTTCCTTCCCCTTTTTCAGACCAAATGGGTCACTCTCCACTCTGTGTCCATTTTGAACCCTGCACATTCTTTAATATTAATCACTGCAGTGTTTTTCAGAGATATCCACAAAGGCACCTCTGTAGCAAACACCAGAAACTGACTCTGGATGACTTTTGTGGAAAAGAGTTGATTGGGAAGGTCACAGTGTAGCTCAAAAGTTAGAAGGAGGGTCTGAGAGGACAGGAACCGGATCAACTCCAGGGGACTCGGTAGCAGGAACCACCACGGATGGGATGCATCAATTTCGACCATTATCTTTCTCGTGTCACTCCACCCCACAGGTTATCTGAGCTTGGCGGGTCACCTGCTCTTTCCCTGGCCAGAAGACGGCAGAGTTCCTCAACTGACCTGACTACCCATCCCAGTGCCCCACAAGAAACCCATTCTCTGTCTCCAGAAGATGGGGACAGACAAAGTGAGAGAGGTCTGCCATGCTACTCCACAATGTGACTGTTGACACACATGTTTGTCCCCAGGTCCACAAGACCATGAACATCTTGGAAGCATCTGTGTCTTCTGCAGATGCTCAATGAATATAATTCAACATCTCAATGGGGTCCAGGTGACGTGAAGGGGACAGCCAAGGAAGACAGGTGGACCAGAAACAAATGCCCTTTGCAGGAGGCTTTGAGAGATTCTTCATGAACACAGATCTGACACCCCCAAAAGTCTTGAAAAGAGCACCCCCAAACCACATATCTCATCTCCCTCAAAGTCCTTGGAGTCCTTCTCCAAGGGAGATGCAGGCCTGTGATAACCTAAGGAGACACCTTCTTGCTTCCAGGAGAACTCTGATAAGGATGAATGGATGTTAGGGTTTCCAGAACTACCAGAATGAGATTTTCTTTCTTTCCTTTTTTTTTTTCCTGCTGCTGAAAATTTATTTCTGGTAGTCATTAAAATTCTGCTCCTACCGTTGGTAACAAACGATAGCAAGCGCTAGGTACAGTATGTGGAGTGTATGTTTGTGAAAATGAGGGACGGATACCTTCCAACACTTCGGGATTTTATGAATGATTTACATCTGGTGCTAAAGTTCACAAATGAAACGCGGGGGAAGCAGATGCTCCATTCCTTGGCTGTGTCGTGCCTGCCCATACTGATGGGGGATGGAGAACGGCGAGGTCTCACAAATCAACAAAATCTATTTTCGTGTCTCTTCGTCTCCATTCGGAGCATCCACATAACACCCAAACAAATGTGGTGAGATTAGCTCCTCGGGAAGCCCTTTATGTTTAGTGACAGTGTGGACATGTTAATAAAGAGAAGAGAGAGTAAGAGTGGACTGATGGGGAGGAGGGGAGCAGGAGGGATGGCGTGTGAGCCAAAGGAGCCAGACCTCAGAGGGTGACGCTCCCAGGGACGCCTGTTTCTGAGAGCAGGAAAGGAGGGTGGTACCGGGCAGAGCAGACGAAGGAAGAAGACCTGCTCTGGCCATCCTGGGGCTGCCTGATTTGGAAGGAGAGTTGATGCTGGTAAATGGAGAGATGTTGAATTGCAAATTACAAAGAACCATCATCTGGAAAGGGACTTGGGTTGGTAATTGGAGAATCACGGAAAGACAGCTGCAAGGAAATCAGGGGTCTGATGTTTGTGTACTTTGTTTCTCCTTTCTCTCTCTTCCTCTCTCTTTCTTCCTCTCCTTTCTCTTTCTTTTTTCTTCCCTCTATCCCTCCTTCTTCCCTTTCCCCCCTCCCTCCCCTTCTCCCATGTGAAATAGGGTCTTATGGGAAACGTGGTGACTCCTACACAAGAAAGTACAGCTTTCTTCAGAGCTCTACACTGGGCCAGGCCTTGTGGAGTCATACACGGGATTGTTACTTTTATCTTGGAATCCCTTCCCTGACTCTGGGTCCAATCTCTTGAGCTTCTCCACTGATTACAAAAAATCCAGTCTACCACCCGAAATTGGCACTTTACCATTTTACATGTGTCTCCCATTGTTTCATGTCTTATTTAAACAAATGAATTTCAAATTTCTTGAGGGCAGAAACTTTTAGGCAGATAATTAATCTTTTCTTAAGGGCAGAGACTGTTCTCTTTTGGTGTGGGGTGGCAAGACCCAGTCCCCTACACCCCAAGCAGGGAACACTGCCCTGGCCTGGTTCCATTCCGCGCTGCCCGCGTGGTTTTCAAGACTCAAGCATAAGAGAGGGAACAGGCCAGGTGTTGTGACTATGTACTTGGTAGGATGAGGTCCCTCCCTGCAAAGGCCTCCGCTTGGTTTGGGGGGGGGTGGCTGTATCAAATGATGACGGATCTCGAGCTATGCTGCCTCGAGATTCAAAGCACATTGGGAGACAAAATAGAGAGAGAGAGCAATTATTAGTATTTCCAGGGAGCCCAAGGGGCTTCACAGAGGGGGGTACCTTTGAGCTGGGCCTGGAAGAAGACGCCTTTCGGGGAGTAACTGGAAAGGCACAGACATTGGCCAAGAAGAGATACCTATCACTGTCACAGAAAAACCCGCATTCATTATAATGAAGCAATGACTTTGTAAATTAATTGCCTTGGGAATGGTAAGAGTTAAGAAACACCTTACACTGTGTCTCACGCGCATCCAGCCAGGAGTTTATTCTTCCACGCTTTCTAGCCTGCTGACTTTTACAAATGAAGCAATAAACACAACAATATTAAATATGCATCTATAATATTTCTTCACATTTATTTCCATTGCCATCACTCTCAAGTACCTGCTGAATCCTTTGTTGAGTATCCTTCCCCTTTGTGTTAGAGCTTCTGTGTGAACGAGACTTTTTGATTTACAGAGTCCCCTACACTTGTTTAAAAAAATGGGGAGATGAAAAAAAAAAAATAAACCACACGACAAAGGAAAACCATTTCCAGCTCCGTACTGAGGCGCTTGCTACATTTCTATGAATGCAAGTTATTGGTTCGTGTTGAGGGCTCCATGTTGGAAAGATCACAACCTTCTATAAGGAGCAGAGTGGGACACAATTTGTGCAATTTGAAACACATACTATCAACTATCGGATTAAAAAAAAATAAATGTATCTGCTACATTAATAGATGAAATGTGATATTGTAATTTAACACCTAATTTTCTGACAATTCTCTAATACAGAGACCACGTCCAATTTTCCTAAAAGAAAGCCACAGATTAAAAAAAATATATATATATATATCATTTGCATTTTACTATAATTAGGTGACTCTTTTGAGGGGAAGTTTTTCTTGATACACTGAATACCCCACACCTTTCTTCAGCAAGGAAGTTACTAAAAGCAGAAAAAAAGAGGTTCTGCAGTCTCCCTTAGCTACCATTCTGTTCAAAATATGTCCCCACCTAATATAACTTGCGATGTGTCACAAAATACAAAGGAAAGTACTTTTCATGCCAAATATCAGAGAAGTGCTCTCTTTTCTATACTGCACCAGTAACAGAAATGATGTGTTCATTTTAAATTCCATTCATGTAGGTCCTAATAAAAGCTATTATAAAATACAATTGTGTGGAGACAAAAAGAGAGATAATATCACTATAGCTCAATATAAAATTTAAGTAATTAAGACATGAAAACTATTACACAATTTACTACAAATGCAGCAAGAATAATAAAATGTTTAACCCTTTCCCTCCTGAGTCCTCTCTCGGTCTCTGCTCAACACCTAACGGGGAAACGCGGGCACCTAAAAGGATGCACAGAGGTATTACAAGGAAGGCTGTTTGGAAAATGCATAATGACGATCAGAAAAGGAAAATGGAAAATGGCTTGATTTTTCTTTTCTTTCTGGTAAGAGCAGTTCCATTTCTAGAATGATGTACTCTCTACTATGCAGAAAATTGATTTTATCTGGAGGAAACATGAAGTCACCTATCCAGCCCATCTGCCCCATGGTGACCAGTAAGAGGCCATGATGACAAGTAGGTCACCATGGGTCAGTGGACAGAGTCTGACCTGGGGGCAGACAGATCTGAGCCTGCCAGGTTTGTGACATCAGGCAACTCTGTTGGGATTCACTGTTCTCATCTGTTGAATGGACATAATCGTATTTACTCCTCCTGCCTCTTAGGGTGATGCTCTAATCGGGCAGTGGGGGTATTAATCCTCCATAGTGAGTGCAATGGGGTATTTAAGTTTCATAAGTAAAATTAAAACAATACAAAAGACTATGATTCTTTATTTTGGTTTTCCTTAAAGGGTGGCATGTGTCTGTCTGAGCTTATTCGGGTGGCACCACGGGGACATGCACACCATGAGAAGGACAGTGCTCTCTCTTTGCCGACTCTTTCCTCACTTTCCTGATTGTATTGAAAACAAAAGGATCTATATGGTGTCAATAGGTCTCTACCACTTTTCTAGCACTTACTAAATTTCACTTTTTAATAAAGAGGATGAGGTCTTGAGCTTGGAGCCTGCTTCAGGCAACAGTATCTAATGAGAATAAGATGATTTTGTCTTTCTAATTGTATTTATTTTCATGATGATCTTCCATGAATGACAAGGATGTGGCTTCTCCTCTATGGCAGTGATATAGATTTTTCTTGTAAGATAAATTTATTTCAGATAAAATGAAAAAGAGGGCAGAGAGGAGAGTTGTTTGCGGATGTATCCCAAACGCTGCAGCACTGCCTGGCACAGGGGAGGGGCTCAAGAAATATTTGTCGAATAAGAAAAATAACTAAGAGTCTGTAGATATGGAAAATAGCCCCGTGACTGAGGTGGGCAACTGCGTCCCACCACGTGCGAGACTGAACGCACCGTCTCTATTAAGACAGGCAGCTCACGGGTGCAGGATTCTGCTGTTCCTTGTACATTTGTTCATATGGTTCACCCTGCCCGTGTTTCTTCAAGCTCTTACAACTCTTGTTCACGCGTTGTCCCCCTGCCCAGAAATGCCTTTACCTGCTTCTGCCTGTTAATTCCTCATTCTGCAAGGTGCAGACCTAAGATCTCCCAGGCGTTTGGATCTGGAGGCTGAGCTCCTGGGAGACTCCCACAAGGACCCGGCGTCTAACACTAATTCCATGGGTGGGGAGCTCGCAGGGCCCTCCTGAATCACTTGCCCCCTAACGGCAAAAGACAGAGCCTCCGCCTTATCCTAGGACCACCGACCACCTGAACACCCTCCGTTACCAAGATCTATGTCTCAGGGGCACGTCAGGAAGGGCAGAGACGAGGATGTTGAGGGTCTGGCTAAGTGGAAGGAAGAGTGACAGTAGCAGGGTCCAGATGCCATCCTTGGTGTCCAAAGTGGCATCACAAACTCTCTGCTATGGACGGGAGAGATTCAGTCGAGGGAAGGACTCAAACAGGCTGCGCTCTCCAAACTCTTCGCTCCTATGTCTGGCTGTGCTCACACTCACCTGGAGTGGATATTTTGTTCCTGAAAATAAATTGAGGGATGGAGATTCCTCAAATGCCTTTACTCGGAGCATGGGCAGAGACCCACAAGTGCCACCCGACTGCCTGCACCTTTCAGTTTTCCTAAACTCTCCCCTATGCTCCCCCTAATCTGCTGCCGCCTGGGTGAGGCCCGGCCGTCACAGGTCTGCAGGGGGATTCTAGCCCTGGTGACCACTGAGGGACGCAATGTTGACCGAGCAAACCAACTTCAGTGCGCAACTTGATTGCTGTTCTTGAAGGAGAAGCATTCTAGAGACTCTGACAGTCAAACGCTCCAACCCAGAAGTGATGGAGGCGTTCGCAGTCTCAAGCCCTGGCCAGACCTGGTGACGTGGCTTCACTCAGCCGCAAGGGGCCAGGAAGTGCCAAGCGGTCACTCACACTGGTCCACAGAAGTGGGAGAATCGAAACACCCGGTGAACAACGTGAACGACTGTACCTTACGACTGGAGGGGTCTTTCTCTGATTCCAAAGAAATTCCTGTTGACGGTAGAATATTTGAGAACCCTGAAAAGCATGAAGAAAATAAAAATCACTTGTAAACCCACCACGTACCTCTCACTCCCTGAGGTGTTGGGAGCTCTCTCGATTTTTTCTATGCTTATGCAAAAATAGGGATTTTTAAAAAAATATTTGGATCATGTTGTACGTGCAGCTTGTAACCCACGATTCCTGCTTAATGTGTCACGAACGATCTTTCGGAGGGTTAGATATTCCTGTACACCACACACAGGACTTTATCTGATGTACGACCATGATTATTTTTAACTGAGTACCTAATTACATGTAAGTATTTTAAATTTTTCCCTATTTGTGTTTTGTGGTTACGTGTGTGCGATACACATCCTGCTCGTTCCCGCGTGTAATAACCATGCTCTGCATCATTATAAACTCTCTCTCCGTAAAGTTTCTAATGGCGACTCCAGCGTTTCCTTGTGCAAATGTCTCACAGTATATTTAAACATTTCGTCGTTACGGTTGTTTCCAATTTTCTACCACCAAAAATAATGTTTCGGTGGAACTTCATTTAAAGTATTTTTACACTTATAATTTCTCAATGGGCTACAGTCTGAGAAGTGACATTACCAAATCAAATCTCACAAACATTTTAAGGCACCTGATTAACATATTTAAAAGAAAACATGTTGGTTTTGAAGAACGAATGAATGAATGAATTCAATCACAAATGACTTGTCAGTTCCTGGGAATCGGCAATAAAAGTCTGTAAAGGTTTTCTTCCGTAGGTCGCGTTAGCGGGAGTTGATGTTTTTAAAACACCAATATTTCATTTTGCCCTCACAAGCATCCAGAGAGAGAGGGACCAAGAATGGAGCTGATTTTCAGTTGCTAGCTCCATGTCAGGTACAGCGTTAGGGGCTTTCTATTTTCTGATTTAATGCCCACAACGATTCTGTAGGGTGAATTTCTAAAATCTCCGTTTCACAGAATGAACTCTCCGAAATCTCACCGTCAGAAACAAAAAGTTGGAATTCAACATGGTGAACTAAAATTTATGTCCTTCCCATATGGGAAGGCAAGAGACCTCATATTAGCTTGCACCGTAGAAAAAGGCAGGCCACGGCTAAGCAATAAAGTGTGTATCGTTGCATGGTCACTTCAGGGAGCAAGGGCAACACGCTCTGGATTGGTCAGGCGGTGGGGGGCTGAGTCAGGCCATGCTGGTGGGGCCACCCCAGGGGGGCACAGGGAAGCAGGCCTTATCTCTGTACCTTTCATCCCCAGGGAAGACAAGCTTTGGCCATTCCACTACTTTCTTGCAGTTGCCCACAGGACACCCTATTCCAAACAATAAGCCAGTGCTCCCCGTCCCCGGGCCCTGCCTCCCCTCCTGCCATATGACGGAACCCCCAGCTCCACACCGTCCCGCCCCTCCTGCATCAGCCGAAGGTTGCAGTGCTATTTGGGGATGTCTCTCCTTATTTGGCGTTATCACTGCTCCAGCCAGTTTCTGGGGAAAACTTCTCCACCGCCCAGGCCAAGCAGTGAGTTAGGAGACCCAGGACCACATCCCTGACCAGCTGGGAGACCTTGAGCAAATCATTTGGGGTCTCTGACTGTCACTGTTCTCATGTGCAGAAAGGCAGTGATATTGCTACCCTGCCTCCGTGAAATCGTACAAAGCACTTTGTAAGTACAATGTGCCGTGCAAACCTTACAAGTTTGAAGGTATTTCTTTATTTACATTTTGATTAAGTGGTAAATTTGGAGTTAGTGATATAACTGATGTTTGCGGGTTTTTGCTTTTCGTTTTTCTGCAGAAGCAAAATTAACTCAAGCAAGTTAATGTTCTCCTTTTGACACACACCCATGTTCGCGGTTGTCTTCCTGCATCCTTCATCCACTGCTCGCCCTTCCAGGAACCAGCCTCTTGTCTGTGTCTGGGGAATCGCCCTCCGCCTCCTATTTGTGCGATTCAACGTCAACCCCATGGCTTGCCATGGACGCCAATCTACAAGCCAGAGAACCGACCTTTAATTCTTCACCCAAGTTCAAGCTCTGAGTCCCCACGCTACAATCTACAGCCGTAACTGAACCTCCACCCACCCTCAGCCCTCTTCCTGCCAGCTCCTCAGAAGTCTGAACTCGGTGGCTCCCCACAGCAATGCAAGAGGAAAAGGTCATGGCTGACCACTGTGGATGAAGGTCAAGGCTTTGCGATGTAACAGGCTCTGCACTGCTGTTGGGCTGAAAGTTCTTATTGTTTTTCAGATTGGAGAGAAATGAAGGTGAAACTGCATGATGAGAAATCACTGCACTGGGGTGAGAAGCTGGTATCAAAGCCCACCCTCTCCACTCCTCCTTCCCCCATCTCAGCCCTGGAGCTGTGAGTCCTTGGCCGAGTCCCTCACCCAATTGGGTCTTACCTGTTTCATGCGTAAAGTGCGGATATCAGTAAGTGGAACTGATAATTTCTTGAAGTGCCCTTTAAATACAGACTGTACACATATATAAACTCCTAGTTACAATAATAATTATATCTCAAATTTATGGAGTGTGTAGCACAGGTACAAAAAAAGTACATTTTTTTGGTACATTATCTCAACAAACCCATAAGGTGGTATATCAGCTAGGAACTCTGCTCAGCTGTTACTAACTCAAAATAACAGTGGCTTAAATAATTTAAGTGTTATTTTTATTTTATATAACACGAACTCCACAGAGCTGCTATGGTGACTCTGCATTGAATCAATGACCGAGAATGTTTCAACTTTATGCTCTATTACCCTTAGCTCATCACTTCCATCTTTAAGATCACCTCATGGTTCCAAGACAGCTGCTGTGTCCCGAGACATCATGCCCACATTCTAAGCAGCAAAAAGGAAAACAGGAGGCAAGGGGGTGAGCCTCCCAGACTAGTTGACTCCCTTTGAAAAATTTCCCCAGTAACCCCATTAGATCATGTCCACCTAAATCTCCTCATCCATCCCTAGCTGCAGGAGAGGCTGAGAGAAGTAGTATTTGGCTGGGCACATTGCTGTCCTCAGTAAAGCCAGGGTTTATTAGTAAGGATGAAGAGGAAGGTGGATACTGGATAACTAACTAGTAGTCTCTGCCACAGTAAGGTACTATTACTACGCCAATTTTACAGATGAAGAAACTAAGTTAAGCAACTTGCTAAGGTCCTATAGCTAGGAAGCTCAAGGGTTAGAATTCAAAAGCAGGCTGACTGCAGAGCCCCAGCTCCTAATTTGCATACTCCATAAACCTGAGACAGTGGGTAGTTAGGAAGTCCAGCCTTGAGTCCTCGCCTCCCCAGCTGCAGAGTAGGATCAGAGAGCTTGCACCGTGGGGTGTTAAGTGAGATAATGACCTTGGCTGAACATACCAGATGCTCAATACGCAGGAGATACAGATTTTAACTCCCTGCCACACACTGTGCTGTTCCCAAAGTGTCCCACAGGCTAACACACCTCCCAAGGGACACGTAAGCTGCTGCAGCCCAGGGAATGCCCTGCCCGCTGTGCCCTGTAATCTGGACCGCCTTGTCAGACTGTGGACGTCCTGAAAGCAAGGGGCTCACCTGGCACGCGGTAAGGCCTGCGTCTCTGTCGGCCGATTCAACAAATACTTTTGTTTCATTTTAGGCATTAAAATTACACGGCTCTCCCCTGAGTGTCACTTAGGGGAACAAAGATGGGCAAAGAGAGGCCTTGTGCCCAAGACCCACTGGTGCATGTATACATACGTGTGCGTGCACAGGCTTGGGTGGACATGTGTGTGAGTGCGTGTTCAAGCATGGTGCTGGAGAAAAGCAGCACGAGAAGAAGTGGGGATTCCAAATAGCACCTAGTTCTCCCTGAAATTCTCCAAACATATGACTCAAGGCAAAGCACATTCAAATATTAGTTAAGTGGATGAGGGAAAAACCATGAACCACACGTATGGTGTAAGTGCTAATTATGAAGACACACATTTACTTTATTTTGAGAAAAAAAAGAGCCTTCCATAAAGCATTCCTAAAAGTACAAAGAAAAAGAAAATCACACCATTTTGAGGTGTCCACAGGGCTCCAGGGAAAGCTACTTCTGGGGTACCCTCAATCTGGCTTCTGCACGGAGAGACGTATTGGCCTGAAATCCGTAGCCGTGTTTCTACGCGTGCTTATTCACCCATTATCATTGTGTTTCCTAGAGCAGAAGCAACTGAAAGCAAGATCCTTGCTCTGGTCCCAATTCTTTCCCTTTCTTGACACTGGCTGTCCAGCAGGCCAGGCAGGGGCACCGATCCCTGACTTGCAGCTCATCAACGCTGACCCAGAACTGAGGAGGGAACCAAGCCGTTGCTCCCAGATGGGCTGCCGATTCTGGAAGTCAGAGCCTCTGTCTCCCACCTGCTTTGAGCTTTCTGCAGGGCTGCGTGGGAGAGCTCTGCTGTTTCCTTTCACGCCACGTCCGTGCCCACCTTAGAGCCTGGGCACCGGCTGTCCCCTGCATGCAACCCTCTCCCCTGGGAATTCAGAGGTTCGCTCCTTTGCTTCAATCACAAATTTCCCCCAAATATTCTCCCACATCCCCGCCACTCTGTTCTTACCCTACTTTAGAGCCATATTATATACACGCACGTGTGTGCATGTGTGCACACACACACACACACGCACACACACTGGTTTATTTCATTGCTGTCTCTCCCACTGGAATGTAAGCTCCAAATGGTTGGGATTTTTTTTCGCAATTACTACCATATCTCTAGTATTAGAATAGTGCCTGGCATATAATGGTTGCTCAATTAAATATTTGTTGATGAATGTACACATACTTTAATAAGCACAATTCCCAGAGAAAATTAAACTGACTACAGCCAAATAATTTTACACCACTTCCGGGACTAAACATCTATGCCCTCCCAATCTTTCAAATCCATATTGGAGCCCAACTCTTGCTCTGCTAGGAAAACTGGTCCTTCTTTAGGGCTCCCTCTGACTGGGATAGACACCTGCCACCGTGCGTGTCATCTCAGTGTTACAAATGTACCGACCTCGCCTCTCCCATCGGACTGGCTCCCGGTCAGCCTCCTGGAGTGCTGGTCTGCCCACTGTCACTGATTCCTTCCCAGTTATGCCTCCTTGGGGACACGGCTGCAGCTGGTTCCTATATGACCCCTGCTGCATTTGGCACAAAGTTTCAATCGTGGCTCACATTTATTTAGCATGTGCTATGGGGCCAGGCGCCATATCAAGTGCATTACATGCATCAACTTAGTGGCTTTCTTGTTCTTTTTTTTTTTTTTAAATCACAAACTATGAAAACAAATACATATTACATTTCAATCTGGTAAATGATATGTATGTATCTGTGTGTGTGTATAAATGTATACACATATATATAGCCACAGCCATGTCTATATCTATACTGCGGAAACCAAAATTTTAAGAAACTGTATTCATCTTTCCTGTGTGCAGTGCACATTGATATTTTTTGCAATTCTATTTTATTTTCTAAAGTGCTTGTTGCAATCCACTGAACCACGGGTCAGGAAACTGTGGCCCTCGACCCCAATCCAGCCTGCCACCTGTTTTTGTTAATAAAGTTGATTGGAGCACGCCATATTCACTTGTTTGTGCATTATCTACGGCCACTTTCACGCCACAAAGGCAGAGTTGCAGCATGGACCATTATGCCTGCAAAGCCTCATACTCTCCGGCTCTTTGCAGAAAAAGTTTGCCAAGGCTCGCACTAAACTGACTTCAGATGTGCAGACGGCTTATGACCTACGGTTTGAAAACCACTACATTTGCTCATCTCATCCTGACAGCTGCCCTTCAAGGGAGGTTCTGCTGTGATCCTCACTTACAGGGGAGCAAACCAAGGAGGAGAGTGAGAAACTTGCCGATGGGGGCAGGACTTGCTGGCATGCAGAGTGGGGGTTGGACCTAAGCAGCCTCGCAGCCCGGAGCCGGTGGCGGTTAACCACTGTGGAGCTCTCTCCCTCTCCGGGATGAGATAATAAAGGTTTGTTAGCCAAAGGAATGATATTTGCAAATTTGAAAAAGAACTTTTTACTGGTGGGCTTTGGAAGAAATGCTGGCCCCGTTCTCCACCGTACCCCTAAACAGATGAATAAAGGAAGGGCACCGGCGAGCAGTTTGAAGGGGGTACAACGTAGAAGATCATTTCCATTTTACTTCTTATTACCAGTGCAGGTGTGGCTGTCTTGTTGGAGTCACTCCTGAAACCTGGCCTGCTGTACCGAAACGTACCCAAGGGCTGGACCAGCAGCTTCCGACGCGGCTCCCGAGGACTCGTGCTCTTGTGTGATCCCCTCCTGCCGAGTGTGGTCAGGCTCTAGTGACTTTCATGTCACCAGTAGAGCACAGAGAGTATGATGGGATGTGATACCTGAGACTGGGTGGCGGAAGACCCTGACTTCCGCCTGGCTCACGCTTCCTCTTGGTCCCTCACTTACTCAGATGGAGCAAGTGGCCATCTGGGAGCTGTCCTATGGGAAGATCCATGTGGCAGGAACTGAGGGAGACCCCACAGCCTTTGTGGAGACCCGGCATGGGGGGATCCAGCCACGCCATGCCTGCATTTCTGACCCAGTAGAAACTATGAGAGCAGCCGCTTGGTTTCGGGGTAACATGTTACTCAGCAAAGGATAAATGACACATGGCACTACTTTGTTGTAATTTGGGGTTTCTGGAGTCCTTGTCAATCAACAGATACATCTTCAGCACCTCCTTGGCGCTCAGTCTGATGAAAAGTGGAGCTGTTCAGAGCCGAAGCCTCCTGCCCTCGGGAGCTTATGGTCTGGTTAGAGAGCGAGGTGTGTTCCTAACCACACTGGTGGCTGGTAGCCATCTGCCCTCCGTCTAAGATGGTACCCAAAGAGCTACCCTTACTTATCCTCTTCAGTCGAGAGCTGCTGTCTCTCGTCCCCCCTCAATTTTCATGGCATGGGGCCCCCCTTAGCTGTCCAGCTAGGAAGCCCGTCAGGAGAATGGGGAGCAGGGAGTCCCCCAACGCCGTGCTTGGACTTCCTCGGTCCAACACTCTGAAGCCATGTCTTAGTTCAAAAGGAGCCGTGAGCGAAGCCCGATATTACCACAAATAATTTGGTTTCTGAAAGTCGAAAATGAACCAGATGGCTTTTAAGGAAAACAGGACACACATCAGATTCCAATTATATTAAAATGATGACCCAATTTAGGAAAACACAAAGTGTAATAAAAAAATGTTTAAATAAACAAAATCTGCATATTTATGGAACTATAATATTCGTCGGGCTCCTCACTTAGGATAATGAATTTCTAAACTAGACTGATTGCATTCCAAACTTGCCACCGAATCCGGGCTTGGAGAAGTCTGCGGTACTGTTTGGAATTGCAGACTATCTGGAGGAGAAAAAAAAAAAATATTTAGCATGTGTGTCGGCAGCCAATTTAGGAAAAGGAAAGGTCAGCTCTACACAAATGTGATACATCCGATCCTAATGCAACCAGGAATAGTCATCGCTCACCCTGCCTTGTTGGCTGAACATTGCGACACCTCTCCCTGGCAGCGGTAGCTGTCACCCGCAAACCTCCACCGCCACTGGCAGGCCCGGTGCTGGGCTGGGTTGGCAGAGAGAGCCTCGGATTTATCTATTTATTTTTCCAGATAAATTAAAAACTCAGGGGGCACTTAAAATAAATTAGCAACTGCTCCTGACGGTGTCTTTCTTGTGGTGTCACACATTCAGAATTTTGGCAAGGACGAAGTTGCCTGCCTCCCCGTCTTTTCCCACCAAGCACAAACTGCTAACGGAACAGTGTGCTCGTGTGAGCAGGCACGTTGCTGCAGCAGTTATTAATGCGGGAGAGGGTGAGCCAGGGAGGGTCCGGGTTCACCAGGGGTTACGCAGTCTCTGGGGCGTCTACACGAGACTTCACGAGTCCGGGGAAGAAGGCCAGTTTGCTCTAGTTGCACTGGAAGGCTGAAACAGTTTTGGAATGGAATTTAATTCACCTATCCCAGGGAGCACATTTCCTTTAATTTCATGCATAACATTTTTAGAGAATTGTTTTTCCGGATAGGGTGATGCGTACCTCACTTCCTTCCCTGTAGTGTATTTATTTATTTAATCAGCAATTATTTACTGAGCCTCCTGTGTGCCCGGCATATAGGTCACGGCAGCGACCAAAGATAAAAATTCTGGTCTTCCTGGGGCGACACTCCTGTCACCACGTACAGTGTTCTATGAGGTCAGCGACCGCCGTGCACCGTCGACAGAAACTAAAATCACCACCCGAGAATCAAAACGGCAAAGAGAGAGGCCTGTTCTGGACAGTGCTGGGTAAAATTGACAAAGGGGGGACATCTAGTTTACCAGTCTGGGGGACAAAACGCTAACTTGTTCTACAGGGAACTCCTTCTCCAACAGCCAAGCCAGCACCTCTGCCTGTCTGCACCTTCAGGGACACGGTCGGTCCCCAAGAGCTGAGCAGTGCCCCTTTTCTGTTCTTTCCATTACATAGCTGCTCCGAGACTTTCGTTCTTATGTCTCTTAAGTAAAAGGAAATGTTTCTTTTTTGGTCTTTGAGGGGAAAAAAAAATAGTTACTAAATCGGGATAACATTAAATGAGAAAAGGTTTTCAGTCTCCTTTCGCGATGTGATATTCATTTATATCAATCTCTGCCTACCAATAGCATTTTCCATACTCATCATCCTTGCGAACAAAGAATTGGAAAGATATAAATTTGACTCTAAAACGTCCTTTAAATGCACTGTATTACAGAACACTCATCCTACCTATTATTATATTCCAGAATCGTTCCTTTTAGGTGAGTAGCTTTTATTGAAAGGGCCTTTTAAAAAAAAAAAATTAATTAATTTACTGTCAGAAAAGTCCTTCATTACGGGAACCTGTGTAATTTCCTACCTGGGTATCCATATGTAATATAAATCAGGAGCTCCTTAGTTTTAGGCAATTTTGTTGGAAGCATCTAATTTTACTACAACATAGCATTCTCCAAAAGATTATTTTAAAAGTGCTTATATCCTCACAGTTTTTTTCCTTTACTTTTAAATTCTGAGGATTTTTTTTTTTTCTGGAGTTGTGGCAGGGTTGGGGGGAGGTATTAATTGTCTCTTTGCCAGAGTTTAAGTGCAACATTTTTCATTAGAATTTAACAAATGTTCATCTTAAAATAGACTGACAGTGGGTCAAACTGCTTCAGCTTCTCCTCTGTTAACCTAAATGCATTAGAGTTGAGGCTTTTTATTCTCAGATCAATGTTGCTTCTTATTCTTGGACTTAATTTAGTATAAGACTAATAATATGATCGTCTTTCCATTTATTTCTCTCTCTCTCTCTCTGGCTTTAATAAAATTAGAATTAATTCAATATAGTGTAATCTCTAGATATTTTTTTCAAGCATAAAATGCCAAATACAATAATATGCCTGTATTTTTTTTTTTTTGCAGTGGTAAACTATTGTGCAAAATAATTACATAAATACACAAGAACATCTGGTCTTTTAAACTGTAGTCACTGCTGAATTTAAACATTGAACGCATTTGACAAAATCAAGGAGTTTATTCTTTGTTTTTCCTGGGCTTTAAATAGTAAGCCACAAATAGTACTTAGAGTTATCGTTTCTAGTCCATTTTGAATATTATGCAGAAAAACTTATTCTGCATTCCTTAAGACTTTTGTGTACCTGGGGTCTATGACATTTGGGCTCAAGGTTATAATGCATCACTCTACTTTGTTAAAACAATGACCCAAGTCCAATTAAAAGGGGGGGGAAACTTTACCAAATGCTTTTCTCCCATTTTACCCACAACAATTCCTAAATGCCACTAGACAATTAGAGTAATTTTGATATCTTTTGTAGAGCAAAGTAATTAAAATTATTACTGCCACTTTGGTAATAAACTCGTGTGACTTTATAAGTCTGTCCCTGCTCTCTCTCATGATGGAGACATCACACAATCTGTAATTGTGCTATTAAGGAAAAGAGAGCTAATCTCTTTGCATTTGAAGTAAGCCTTCATCATCAGCCCAACAAAGCCAGACAGATCAAAAAAGAACCAGAGAGAGCATTTAAGGAAATTAGTACAAGTGTCAGTTAAAAGGTAAAAATTAATGCACTTATTATTGAAATATGGTTGAAACCTACGTTCTTTTCATTTCTTTGATATTTCGAAGGCATAAAACATTCAATTAACTTTCCATTGTGTTTGGGGGAGAAAAGGCAGAGGATTGTCATGAAGTGTTAGGGGTGTAGGTGGTGCTTGGTGAAAAATAGAATAGGATGAGCGGGAGAGTCACCCAGAGCCACATGGCCCGGGCCCTGGAGACTGAGCTGCTTCAGCCCTTCACAGCCCACCTGCTTCAGGATTGCAAGTGGGCTTCAGACTCTGCCGCCCCATTTATTCTGGAGACTTAAAAATCAGCCTGTCAATTCTTTACTTAAAAATCATAGACAATGCATGATTATGGGTGCTCTGAGGCTTTGTAAGTGGAGTCATTCCTCATTTTCCGATACAGTGTGATTATGATGATAAAAACACATAAAAGAAAGACTGGAAAGAGAAGTGACTCTTTATGGGTGTTTGGATTATGGGTGAACTTTTACCTTTTGACTGTATTTTTTTCCATTTTCTACTATCATCATCTATTATGTTATTATGATTTTAACCAGAAAAATAAGAGAAGATAAGGTTGATTTAGGATAAGAAGCAACATGGGGTGGAGAGGGGAGGATGCCTATGGCTTTGGGGCAGACCAATTAGTGTATGACGGGTAACTCAGCTGCGAAATGCTGTGTGACCTCAAACAAGTAGCTTAACATCTCTGAGTTAATATTCCTTTCTTTATATGGAAGAGAAAATGGTTATCTGCTTGTTAAATGTCTAAGTACGAAAATGCATCACCCTAAATGCAGCATAGCAGACACTCAACAAATACTCATTTTTTTCATCTTGACACTGTCTCTTCCTTCATCACCCCATTATACACGAAAGACAAATTATTTAATATTATTTGATATCGATGAGTAGGACCAGTGTTTGATGTATCTCTTTCAATGTTAAGTTTACATTAACTTTCAATCACTAGCATAGCTTTTCAGGGCCAAATGTTTTATTTTGCTTTGAAATTTCTGCAAGTTTATTCAGTAGGGTAGATTTGTAAGGCTACTCTCAGAACATCAGAACTCGTAGCTGAACAATCATTATTTGACAATTGCAATTCAAGAATTTTTTTTAAATTGTATAATGAATCAATCTTCCTAAATTGTATGCATGTCAAATTGTGATCAACTTGCTGTGAAAATGTTCAGCAAGAGAAGGCCTAATGTTTAAAGCGAAAATTACTGGGATCACACACACTAATTTGTCTCTATCATTAATGAAACATTGTTTTATTGCCCTGAGAAAAAGACTCTGGCACATATTACAAAACAAATTTTAAAAGAGAAATGCTCTTGAAATGATTTCCTACCAGAGCACACTGGAAGCAATAGCTTTGCATGCATAAATCTTAGCTCGCTGCACGGCACAGTATACGCACCCTGTAAATAGTTTAAATGAAAAGATACAGGTCTATTTTCTAAAGTGTGACTTGTAGTCAGTGTGTGCCTAGTTATTTTTTGGTGACGGATTGGTTCTGACCTAAGCAGATCATTCCTGGGTTCACAAAGTCTACCACGAAAGCAGGATACAGCACTCTTTGGTCAGCAGGAACAATTCAGCGATTAGAAAAGGCAGATTTCGCGAGGCGAGTTCCCTTTCTACCCCAAAACAATGTGTGTAAAGTTCAGAAATCCATCCCAAGGAAAAAGCTTTTGCATATTTGTGCTACTTTCTAGCTTTCTAGCCAAATCTGCCCTGGCACTTAAGGAAAATAACTCAGTTATAAAATCCCAAATCACTGATGTTGTGATTATTATTCTTATTAATATGCATATGATAGAAGTTAGTGCCAAAATGACAGATTTACGCGTTTGCAAAGGTAATGAATCAAAGTAAGAAGGTAAAAGCCGCTATTACCCTAAAACCTAAAAGTGATAGACTACTCAGGTTTCCCCCCCCGCCCTGTGCAGATGGCTGATAACGCTGTTTTTCATGGAAACACAGTAGGATTGTGATCAGGAACACAACACTAGCCACTGAGAGGAAGCTTGCACTCCTGTCTGGTGGAACTCTTCTGATGTCAGCTCCAACCTGAAGGTGCAGAGACGGGGCGCAGTGGCGGAGGTCAGGGAGGGTGCGCTAGTGAGTGGGGAGGGGGAGGGGCAGGACTCAGTTTTAAGAATGACTGGACCCCAGCTGACGGACAGCGAGAGTTACCAAGGAACCCTAAACATACAATCCTCAGTCCAAATGTAGACCCTGCGTTTTTGGCATCTAGAATCTAAAAGAAATTCAGAGAGAACCAAAGAAAGGAAGACAATGGGCATGTGAAGAAAGCCCCAAGACAAGCCCAGAGCAAACAATGAACATACGAATCTCTGCAACCTCTCAGGCGCTCTCTGGTTTGGCGAGTCCTCTGCCATCTGCTACTTCTCTGGGTCCTGAATCCAATCCGGGGAGGCTGGCATGATGGATGATTTCAGATTTCCAATTTAGCATAGAGGGGCCTGAGGCTAAGGGGAGAGAGGTGATGTGTCTTTGCCCAAGGTCATGATGCCTCCAAGGTCACAGCCAGTGACAAGGAGGAGCTGTGCTGTTTCAGGAACTGGCATTTGACTCCCTGGGAGCCAGTGAGGCGTTTTTAGAAGCCTCATTAGGGTTTCCAATAGAGTCAGTAAACTCTGGCATTAGTGCCCTGGAGAGGTCCTCTACGGTCTGAAAGAGAAAGTTCAGTTTCCCCCAGAACCTCATCCTGCCCTCCCTGTCAGGTGGGACCAATAGCCACATTTTATTACATAAAAGCTTGGAATTTCAGAAGTGGAAGGAACCTTGGAGATTTCTAGTTCCCCAGGCCCAGGATGGTAACTTGAGACAAAACTAAGGTCAACACCTCAACCCCCACGGAAGCACCAAAAATTAATACAGCAACAAAAAAGTGTAATATGTATTATGATCTCTAGTGCTCGGTTGATTTTTGCAGCCTGCAAAAGCATTTTTTCTGCATACACTCTCCAATTTGACTCACCAAGGCTCAGATTGAGACTGACCTAGAATCAAACCTAGGCTTTTCCCTTTAACTAGCTTTGTGACTCAGGCAAGTACTTGACCTCTCTGTGCCTCGGTTTTCTCTTCCGCAAGCTGAAGTTCTGCCTCAGAGGGTAATGAAGAGAATTACATGTACATGTGTAGAGACCGAGCAAGCACCAAATTAGCACCCAATAGATGCTAGCCATCACCTGCATTTTGGTCACCACTGTTGCTGAGAACATAGGCAGGGCAGGTTTTAAATATCTCCACTGGGTAGGTGATGAAGGTAAGTATCCTACTCAAAATGACTCTGAATGTAAGACGCTGGCTTAGATCTGTTTCTTAGAGTCTAGTTCAAAGATGTTCCACTTGTTTCATTAAAACAAATACTGACATTCAAAGTGTCGGTTGGTCGGTCCAAATAGTCTTGGGTGGAAGAAAGTCATAGGCACCAACAATGCTAGAGTGCTTGGGCATTTCATTTTTATTCAGCCTCTGTCTATTAATGGGGAACTAGAAATATTTCTTATTCGCTCTAAGTATTCAGGACTGTGCACATGTCAGAGGTCAAAAGGCCCATGTCAAAGGGCCATCTATGTATTTATAGCCAGTATGGGAAATGCAGAAGCTAGACAGAAACCACCACTTGGAATCGGTCCGTAATGTGTGCTGCGGGACAGGACGGTGCACACAGGAGAGCTGCAGAAGATGTACAGTCACTGTGGCGCAGAAAGAGCCGGGAGTTGTAAAGTCCGGAAGACGAGCAGACCCAGCGTCGCACCGTGAGCTGAGCAGGCGGATTTATGTGGGTGCTGCTCTTGTCCTAGGACAGAGAGATGCGGATCCTTCTTGCCAGCTCCCTAGCAAGACGATCAGAGCACACGCGGCCCCTTTCCGTTCCTGCACAAGGGCACTTGTGGCACCAGGGGCCGAGGAGCCTTGGGAATCTGGATTTTTTCCTGCCAGGCTACTCACGCTCCTAAATCCAAGCAAAACTGAACTCTCCTCGACCCTTCCAATTTCTGCTCGTGCTCAGCAAAATGTGCGAACACTGACCTTGGACTTGAGGCCAGAACTCAGGAGTTCGAGTCCTGGCTTCTACACCTGCCTGCTGAGTGATCCTGGCCAACTCCATGTCTCTGGTGTCAATTCTTCCTGCCTTCCCTTCAGAAGGGCAGGTTGGAATAATAAGTGTCACCTGCCAGGCGTGGAGCAGGCACTCAGGTGGTGAGTCTGCTGTACACAGATGGTTCAAGGCCAGCCGGGGGAGTGCGTAGCCTTTCCCCCTTTGTGTTCAGAGGTGTCCATAATTGGAAGAAGCCCTTGCTGGAGTATCCCTGTCCTCATGGCCTTCCATGTTTCTTTACCTCTGCCAATGAGGCATCAGGCCTTCGCACACAGGAGCTGTTGGCTGGATGGTTTTCCCTGTGTGGAAAAACACCCGCCTGGGGGTAAGTTAAGGAACCCAACTTTTGTGCTCAATGTTTGTTTTCTTAAAAGCCAAGCTTTGGCATCTGAATACCCCTCTGAAGAACTGTGGGACTCAGTGCCTGCTCCTCACCATGCTGTGTGCCTCAGTTTCCCTATCAGCCAGACGGGAGAACACCACCTAGTCTTCTAGCGTGATTCACGAGTGATTAATGGGACTGAGGCCCCTTGTAATCTACGGTGTCTGGCCTAGGGAAGGTACTTAATGAATGCTATTAACTGTTCTGATCACTAGCAATTATGCTTAAAAGCAGGCTGAGAAAGGCAAACTCTCTTTCCTACCTACCAAGCACTCAGCAAGTGGCTGTGAAGGGAATGACTGTGTAGGAAAGTGAAGGCAGGGACCAACTCCAGCTAGGATACTTTCTCCCCAAAGTCTCTGACTCACAGATCGTTCAAACTGCTAAACTGTGCCAGTGGAGGTGATGTTTGTGTTTCTCACACTTCAGTTTATGGGAAACAATAGCAGGCGGTGTTTGCCATTGAGCCTGTTAGGGGGCAAGGTAGACAGCGGTATCACCACCCCACCCCAGCTACCATGTGTCCACATCTATTTCCACGGCTGTGGCTTCTCCATGTCTATATTAGCCTCTTTTCTGTTTCTATAGCTCGTCCAGACTGCCACCGCCCTGTTTCCATATCTGTACACTCACGCCTACACCTGTGTTTATACTTGCGTCTCTGTCCACGCCTGTTCTATCCCTATGTCGTTCCCCTGTTCCGTGCCACACCCACACGCGCATCCACTCGGGAAACCGAGTCAGGCTCAGCAACTAGACCGACCAAGGTTGCCCAGCTAAGAACAGAGAGCTCGGGAGGCTGCCAGGCTTTTGACTACAAACTCTGCTCCCTTTGCCTCTTCTCCTGTGCCACCCCTCAAATAAACAGAATTTTTAAAAAGAAAAAGAAAAAAAAAAGAAAAATGGAAAAAAAAAGAAAAAAGAAAGAAAAAAGAGAAGGAGGAAAGGAAAGAAGGAAGGAAGCAAAAGAAAGAGGAAAGAAGGAAGGAAGGAAGGAAGGAAAAAAGGAAGGAAGGAAGGAAAAAAGGAAGGAAGGAAGGAAAGAAGGAAAAAAGGAAGGAAGGAAGGAAAGAAGGAAAAAAGGAAGGAAGGAAGGAAGAAAGGAAGGAAGGAAGGAAGGAAGGAAGGAAGTCTTGTACGTTCTCTGTCGTCTAGTCACAAAGACAATGTGTGGCCAAGGCCTCTGTTGTCTCCACTTCCGTTAACTTAACGTTGTTTTGGTGCGGGCTGGTGGGGAAATGGTCTTCAAAATGTCTAGTCACTGTACAGTTATGTGTCATCTTCTATAGCTGATGAACATCCATCTCCTATTGCTTAAAATTTCTTAGAAGAGTTTTGAAATATTAGAGATTATTAAAACGAGGAAATGCAATAGGGCTATTTGGAGGGGGAGTTTAGGTAGCTATCATATTGTTAGCAATCATCTTTATGACATTATTCTAGGAAAGTTACTGTATTAATGCAGGTGTAAACCAGATATGTTTAGGAGACACTTCCCATTACGTTTCTTTTATCTTTCTTTTCTTCTCTAATTTTTTTTCACTTATAGATTTTATAACAGGACTTGGAGAAATAGCATACTTGGACTGCCAGCATGATTAAAATTCATATCATTTTTGCATCTGTTTTGAGAGGCAGGCAGCAAATTCCTAATTTTAAAACAAATTATCAAATATTTCAAGAAGTCAGATTGAAGCCTGTTCTTTATTCTTCTAAAACTTTAAGAATTAAATTGCTGTGAATGATCCATTTGGCAGGATTTTTTTTTTTTTAAATGAATTTATCTGATGTGAACACAGCCTCCTCCTTCTTTTCTAAAAGCTTACATCTCTGCTTAGTTTTACAACAATAATTTTTTGGGGTCAGATTTCAAGCCCTTCTAAGCCCTTTTTTGCCCAAAAGTGAAATTTATAGGAAGAAGAAAGCATACATATTTTGTTTTGAAATTGAGTAATAATATTCTGAAGAATATATTTGAAGAGCATCTTCTGGGCTAGAGGTTTAGAAAACATCAGCTGTTTATCCTTGTGTGGGGTTTTGCTTATGCCCTTCTTTTAACGCTATTTTTGGTCTCCTGAATTTAGTACAGGTTGCCTAAAAAATCAAAAGCAAATATAAAATTTACCTGGAATCTTCTTTAGGACTCAAGTTAAGCCACATTATAATTTTGTTTTCTGTTGTTGCTTTTAGCTGTGTGAATGATCAATGCTGTCTCGTATTTTCGGTTTCCTTTCTCACACGATTCCCTTACCCTTTTCCTTATTTCTTCGTTACTCCCTTCTCTTTGCAGAATTACTCAACTCAGACCGTCACACAGAGGGAAAACTATGAACCTTTAGGTATTATTATATTTTGAAGCAAAAAGTTTACTTTTACAAAGTCCGTTTTCCCCCTTGGAAAGAAATATCAGAGTGAGAAAAATCAGAGTGAGTCCCATATTATCTAAGAAGCGACTCTCCCCTGGTTTTTGTTCCATTTTTTGAAAACTCTAATTTCTCTGCCTTGGGTTCTAATTTATTTTGCAATTCACACAGCGCACTGTAAACATAATGCAAAGTTTTCAAAGCTTAATTAACAGCTACAGGATAACAGCAGGCCAAGTTTTTAGAAGCATTTAAGCTTGGCTCTAAGAAAAGGAGGCTTCCATACAGGAAGCTGTGAACTCGTACCTCCTACAACAATAAAGCTCTTTGAATCCAGGACTGTGGCTTTGCTTTGGATTCCAGGACCGGCACACCCCTATCAGTCCAAGATGCCTCTCAGTGATGGAGTCCTCCTTGGAGCAACAACAATGAAGAAAACAAAACAATGACAACAACAAAACCCCGAAACAAACACACAAACAAAAAAGCCAAGAAACAACCAACCAAAGAAAAATGAAATCAAAGCTTTAGATTACCTAATGTTTAGAAAATCCACTTTAAATTCCACAGGTGGAGGTGGGGTTCTGCTGCCTGGGCAGGACTACCGCAAACTGAAACACTAACCCAAGTGCAATGATGCACAAGGCAGGGTGCGTGGGGGGTGAATTTCTCAGCTCTGCAGTGGGCGCATAAGAGGTGCAGCATTATCTGTAGCGTCCTACTTCTGCCATTTCTTAGCAGCAGTGCTTGGTGCAGTCACTTTTGTGGCCTCAGTTTTTCCACCTGTAAAATGGGACTGAGGGTAAGAATCTCTCCCACAAGTAGGGCGCTGTGCTCTTTGTGCTGCTAATGGTTATATAAATCTCTGGAGAGCTGGGTCACTCTCTGGCTTAGTCATGACCTCAAGTACCTCGGTTTATCCATTTTGTGAATAATGGTGTTGAATACTGGTCTCCGATGTTTTTCCCAGGGTGCGTGGAGGAAGTCAGGAAGGCCAATTGCTCCGGCTTCATATTCACCCAAGGTTTCCACTTAGACTTCCGGTCATCTCTCCAAATGGGGCTATACCGCCCCTGCTCATCCCCTGGCACACTGTGCCACAATATGGGGTCATCTGCCTGAAACACACCAGGAATACTGACTTATTCTGAACCCTTGAATTACCTTGTCAGCTGCACAATTTTATTTCATCGCACTATTCCGTTAGGAGGCTATTTTATTATTTGATTTACCTGTATGGCTTTCAGTCATTTGAGAAAAAGTAACCTCAAAACAAATCCAAGCTCTTAAAGTTGTAGGAATCTATTGGTAAATCGACGTGGGGTTTTTATGTCATTCCGGGAACCCAGCGCACTCCCATTCCAAACAAAATGCTCAGGGGCTGGAGAGCCGCTGCCCCAGAAAGAAACTGGAAGCGCAGCAGGAACCGGGACACCTGCAGCTTGGAGGGAAGGGGTCGCCAGAAACCGGTGGGTGGCGACTGGCCCAGACTGCCCCCAGCCACCTGTTGCTGCTGATCTGGAGAAATCTCCTGCCCTTGCAACCCCGGAACCCGGGGAGAGGGGCCTGGAAGCCAAACCATTTCCCGTCTCCCGGGGAGCAGGGCCCGAAAGGCTGGCACAGTGAGAAGGGCCCCCTACGGGCTCTGGTTCCGGTTTTTCTTCTCGCTTCCCCGCTGTGAAGAACTGAACTACAAAAACAACAACAGCAATTATTTTAAAAGCCAAAAGAGGCCAGGGCGAGCGAGTCAGAGGGGAAGAGGGCGCTCAGCGGGGTCACCCCTGCGGCGTCTGGGTCGCCTGGCCTGGGCGGGGGTGGTGTGTCCTCCCCACGCATAGAACCGCCTCATCCCGGCGCGCCTCCCAGAGGCTGTCTCGGTCCCTGGGTCCCTTTCTGAGGCTCTGCCCCGCGGGCAGCGAGACCCATGGCCCCTGGAGAGTCCCGGTCCTCCGGACAGGAGGGAAATCCGCCCCCAGCCCGGGTTTGCAGCGCGAACACGTGCCCAGGCTCCCTGCGGGTTAGGGGATAGGGGTGACATCGAGAGGCCCGGCCAGGGGAGCCGCGACCCCGCAGTCTGGGACCGGCTGCCCGGGGAGCGCCCGTGCGCACTTTCCGAAACGCGTCCAGATTGGATTAATTTGCCCAATTGCGACTTCTTCTCTCTCTAAAGAGCACCCTGATTTGACAAAATTCGGTTTTCTTTGCGTGGCAGATCCCTTTCTCCAGACCCGACTCGCAGAGGGGGGGGCCGGGTGCGGGTGGGCGCAGGTCTGCCCTGGGGGCCCAGGTCGCCCCCCCTAACTTCGGGCCCGCACGCCTGCCCAAGGCGCAGCAGCGTCCCAAGGGAGCTCGTTTTGGTGTTTTTTTTTTTTTTTTTGGCTTCTGAGCGAGGTATTTTTTCTTCTCCCTGTGTTTAGCTGAATTCAATATATTTTTCTCTCGCTTGTCGCGCATTTCCTTTACGAATCTGCTTTTCTGCCTTGCGCGCCCCTAATCTCCCGCAATCTCGGCGCCTGGCTCCACACAGGCGAGAGGTCGCGGTTAGGGACGGGGTTGGGGACACGGCGGGCTGGGCGCTGCAGGGACGCGCCTGGCCGCGGGGTGGGGGCGGGGGAGACGACCCAGGGAGCCGGGTCTCCTGATCGAGGTCTGCCAGCACCACTGCCTCTGCTTATCTCGGGGGTAATCGGCTGTCTCAGCTTCCTACCTCTCCACCCACTCTGCACTGGGGCGGGGTTCATTTCGGGGTAAAGGGAACTGAGGTCTCCCTGCTAGTCTAGATCGGGGAGTGGGTGGGGACGGAGGCGAGCTCTTGCCCTGAGCCTGCCTTGCCTGGCTAATACGGCTTGAAGAGAAAAGTCAGTGTCCTGGGTCTCCAATACGGGGTTTTTTTTGTTTTTTTTTTTTTTTTGTAGATGGATATATCCTGCAGCCTGCAGGCATCACAGGGCCCCTCTGTGTGTGGAGTTCTAGAGCCCTGCGCTGGTCTTCTGCGCTTCCGCTACTCAGCAGTTCCTGCCACTTGCCCACAAGGCCGGCAGCCCAGCCGGGCAGAAAAATGGCCCTTGGGATCCTTGCAGAAAGTAGAGTGGAAAGAGCTTTGAGGGACCTGCTCCAGTCCACACTTGACTGTTACCTCTACTCCTTCCGTAGCCTCCTTCCATAGCCTCCCTCCAGAACTCCCTCCCTCTCCCTGCTGTAGCTAGCAGCTCACTCTCTCCCTGGGTCCAAAAATCCTGAACCGATATCTCCTGCTGCAGTGTGACGTTTTAGGCAAATTCCTTAACTTTTCTTGTCTCATTTTTTTTTAAATAAAATGGAAACAAACCTCAAAACAATGATATCTGTCTTGTACACACACAATACGCGTAATACTCATGGCTGTGGGTCATTTTGAGGATGTGAGGTGGTCCTGCATTTGTTAAGCACTTTGAAAAACTCAGGGTGCCCTGATCTAGGTGGTACAGGGAGGGACTGCTGTTGTGAAGACAGATGCATCGTAAATGTGGAAGGATGAAGGCGTCTCACTGATGAGCCTCAATCAGATCAGAAATGAAAAGCTGAAACCCCCGGTGCCCAGCAGAGGGGATGTTCACAGCTGACTCTGCTCCTGAGAGAGTTCTAACTGTGTTCTGTTCTCTGCAGAAGCCACTTTCTGCAAGAAGGTCCGAGGCCTGAGAAGCTTTACTGAACCCTTTAGTGGAGCGAGGGGTCCGTCTCTGTACCTCAGTCCCCCAAGAACTTCCAGAGATGCCCGGGCCTGCACCTGGGGCCTCTTGGGCACAGCGAGTGGCAGCCAGCCCATGCTCAGGACAAGGAGGCACGTTTTACTGTTTTAAGAAAGACCGAGCTTGTCCCGGCCTCACCACCTGCTATTTTCCTTTATTAGTTTAGTTTAATTTTGAGGTTGGTGGGGGAAGCCTATGGCGTTCGTCACCGGAAGCACTTTTATTAGAATTGAAATCTTCCAAGCTTGCATTTGCTACTTTTAAACTCTTTGGACGGTAATGAATATGGATGGATGGTGGTTCCCTATGAATATGGAGGAGCGAGTGGGGGTGCGTGGTGGATGGATTACTATTTAACATTAACCGCTGGTAACCTTTCTTCCTCTCTGACTTCCCTGTAATGTTATCCCGAGCAGGGTCAGCACCGGTTGCCTTTTTGCGAAATACGATTAGTCACTTCTTGCCACATGTGCTTGCCCCAGACCTGATTTGCCATCCTATATAATTATTAGAAGAATCTTCTAATGTTATTTGAAATTCTAAGTTGACACTTATGTCAAAGTGCCGTGACACAGCATTGTGCTTAATTTCTCTTTTGTTAGCCTCATTTGGGTTCCTGAGGGATTATACTCGAAGGAAGCTTCCACCCGGTTCACCTTCTTATTACCACAGTTACCTGTTGGAGCTGTGAATTACAGCTTTGAGGATTTGCTCCGAAAAGGAAGGCACCAAACTGCGCTGTTCACACTCTCCTTCGAAGACACAGGGGAAGGTGTGTCTAGGTGGCTTTGCCACAGCTTGAAACCACAGGTCGTGGGTTTTCAGCCTCTCTTTTTGCACGTGCTGTTCCCTCTACCTGGAATGCCCTTCCCTCCTCTTCACCTGCTCGATGAACTCCTGCTGAGTCCTGTAAGACTGAGCTCACATCGTTCGCTTTGCAACCTTCCGAGCTTGCAGAGGAGTTGGCCCTTTCCTCGTGTGTACCCCTTGTACCCGTCTCTGTCCTAGAATCTGTTGCTTCTGCTGCATCCGTGCGTTTATGTTGTTGTTAACGAGGGTTGTGTATTGTGGACTCTTCGCTCAGACTTCCTGCATTCGTGAATGCAGATTTCCATCTGTTCACAGGTCATATGTTTTTAAGTTAATTTTCTTAAAGAGCCCCCCGAAACTACTCTAAGCTTCAAGCCCCCTAACGCCTAGATCTGCCCCATTGTGCTGCTGTGCACCTTAAACACATTTAATGACTTCCCGCTACCTTGAGTGGTGAGCACCTCCCATGAGCCATCCAGGGGTATGTACCCAGCAAAGCACCTACTGTGAGCCACACAGTGTATGGTACGTACCTAGCAAAGCACCTGCCATGAGCTACAGTCCAGTCTAGACTGGACTGATGAGGGGTGCAGCGCCCTCCCTCATCTGACCAAATCCTGCCTGCGCCCCGTTTCTCACTGGAGCCCAGCTGGGCATGTGCTCTTTCCTGCGGGCACTGCCTTGTCTCCGCACCTTTAGACCTTCCTCTCTGCCCAGGGTGCCTCTCTTCTACCTTGTCTGCCTGTCAAATGGTTCAAGCACCCATCCTCAAAGGCCTCTTTCAAGTGCCCCTTTTGCCCCCCCCCCAAACTCACGGCGCCCGCCCCTGTTCTCTGGTGCTCGGCTCAGCCTGCTTGGACAGCCCTGTTGCTGTGGAACTCTCCTTCGCTGCTGCCGGCGCTCTGTCTTCCCGTGAGGCTGTGTGGGCTTTGCCAGCGGGGCTGTGTCACTCCTCTCCACCCGCCACCAGACTCTTAGCCTGATGTCTGCTTGCAGGGTCTGTAGCCTCCTTGTTTGGGGAGAGGAGGGGGGGAGGAAGTGGAGAGGGAGGGGAAAGGGACGGGGGAGTCTTCACCCTTTGTCAGGTGAGTGTTATTAATAGAAATAATAGATTTTTTAGTCTCAGAGGAGGAAAAGATTATCTGGGCTGGACAGAGAAGGCCCCTAAATTCAACTTTGAAGGCTAAAGAGGTAACTGGAGTTAAAAATGACCAATAGAATTGAGGAAGCCACTGGTTTGTGTTTACAGAAAGACACCTGTGTGTTTTTAGGTTTTGTGCCCACCTAGATTTAAGGAGCGAGTGTTAAAAAATAAGATGGAAATCACTGTAGCTCGTAAGCAATATCTAAGTATTTACTTTTTAAGCAACTACCTTCAGAAACAATGGCCCTTTGTTTTCAAAAATCATATATTGCTAGTATCTAATAGCATTTTGAAAGGAGTCTTCAGTAACACGTGAAAAATTAAAGCATTGCTACGGACTGGAAAGTGGAAAATAACTCCTTTATGTTCTTTATGAGCCACATTATGCCACAGCCGTTTGAGAAGATGGCATGGAAGTTAAATTTTCTTTGCTACTGGCATGTGACATGGCAAAAATCAAATGCATTGTTTTTTGACAAGGGTTGAGGACTAGAATTTAGGAAAACACTTGGTATGGGAGGTGGCTGAATTAATACTATTGAAATTGTGGTTATAAAGATTGATAAGGAAGGTTCATTCACTAAAAGCTATAATGGCAGATGTAATAATGACGGCATTCATCATCCTGCAAAGGCATTTATTAAGCGCCCACAGGTACTTGGCAGTCTCTGGCGTGCTGCACGAAGGTAGACAGACGCAGTCCCTATTCATCGAAGAGCTCACCATTGTGTGCCTCCTTTGTTGGGAGCACAACTTTTCTACTTGTCACTGGTGCTTGAAAGACACTCCTTGTCATTATTTATGCTGTCTGGGTTTCTGATATTCAAGGGGGAGATCTTTCTTTGTCGTTTCTTTTAATTATGCTATATAAAGTGGCATTTATCCTCTGGAGACGTCGTCGCCTCTGGGTAGGCTGGCAGGTGGACGACCCTCAGATTCACGGCATCTGCAGGAAGCTGGGTGGCTCCCAGCGAAGTGCCATCTTTGCCACTCCTGGAAGCACCACGGTTCTTTGCCTGCCCTGGCCTTGTGACCCTTTTCCCCTATGTTATGTCCCCCACCCCCACCCCCGACTAGACCATGAGCAAGCTGAGGGCAGGATGGACCCCTCCCTGCCCACTGCCACCGCCAGAGATTGGCAGCCTAGTGACCTGACAGATGAGACAACAGAAGAGTCTACAGAGCAATAGAAGGTCAGTGGCAGAGCTTATCAAGTGTTAGTTAAATTCAACTCCTGGGCACGCAAGAATAAAAATTGTGTGTTTGTACAATGTACGACACTGCTGACTCAGGTAATTAAAAGTTGACCCCAGGCAGATTTCATTGTGGGAGGGGGATTCTCTTTAACCATTTTTCTGTGAAAAGTGGTGTCAGTTGGCATTCAGTGGAGCAGTGACCTGTGACCAGGAACTCCCAATCATAGTTAGTGGCAGAAAAAAAAAATGCATCCTGTTCATGATTTTTTAAAATACCATGATGGGGGGTGGTGCGGTGCTTATGCTGGGCCTTCACTTCATGTCGTACCCTGGATTTTTCTAGACGATTGATATACTAAAGAAATCAACTTACAGACCATTTTTGTATTTTTTGAAACTGTTGTGGATGACATTGCCTACATTTTCCCCAAATGTCCCTCCTGGGAAGAGCTGAGTTATACATGTCCCCAGATGTTTTCAAGATAGCATTCGTTCTTCCAGATTAACTTGTAGGCCTATTGGTGGGACAATGAAAATTAGTAATACAGCAGGTCTCTTTTATCACCTTGGCTGGTAGGAAGCTCAGAAATAGTATGTGTACTGTCACTGTTACAGGGAGCTCCCTGGCATTTTGATTTTTCCTAAAAGCAGAATCTTTATACTCTTTCTTTTAATTATTTTTTACTATTCCACATGTATATTTTACAAACTGCTTCGAATCCTTTTGAAAGTTATATATATATAATGTATAATATATATACTAGTTTTGAAAGATTTGTATGTACTGGTTAATTACAGATACTATGTAGGAAGTCACATATGTATCTATCTACCTACACGTACATGTACATTGATGCACACACACATTCGTATACACATATGCACACATGTATTCAAAACCATTCATAAACTCATTCAGCAACTTTATGGAGCATCTGCTGGTTTCCAGGCGGTATTTGGTGCAATGAGGACTCTGAACGCCGACACGGTGGCTTCCTTCTCTTGGGCAGCTCTCGTTTTAAGGGAGCCGACTGCAGCGATGATGATGCGGTGCACTAAGAGGTTTTTAGCAGCGGGGTGGGAAGGCACCTTGGAGCTACTGTTTCTTCAACTCTCCTCTCTCCCTCCTCTTCCACGGCTCTCCCCTCACCCACCTCCCTCCCAGCGGCTTTACTGCTTTCCCCGTCCAGGGCCATCCTCATCAACTCATATCTCAGTTGCTCCAACAGCTGCCCAGCTGGCCTCCCTCCCTCAGTTCTTTTATACTTGTCTGATTATTTTTCCTAAAACTTGGCCTTTATCTCTTAGGGTTCCTACGGGGGACCCCACCATGATTATAATCGTAGTAGCTAATCACACGGAGCGCTTACTCTGAGCTTGTTGCTCGCGTGTGCTGTCTCGTTTAAGCCTTGCAAAGGCCATGCGGTCACCACTGTTATCATTGCTGTGTCATGAGCGAGGGGACCGATGCTCAGAAGACTGAAACCACGTGCCTTCGGAGGCCAGGCTGGCTGCTCCGGGGCATGAACCCCGAGCTTGTGGTCTCACGGTTCTCCAGAACTTCTGACCTACTGCTGCTGCCGAAAGGCTCTGTGGCTTTCTAGCCTCAGATACTCCACACCAGCTCTGAGTTCATTCTTGTGCTCCTGCTGCATTTTCTGCAAAGGAAATGGTCTCGCCGGTCTGCTCTGTTTAATGAACAGATCTCAGTGCTAGCAGGAGGTGTGCGAGGCTGCGGCAGGGCTGCGTTAGCAGAGGTCCACCGTGTAGCCCTAGGCTGGTGATGGCCAGACTTTAGCCGGAACTCTGTGTTTCCATTCTGGGTGCCAGGTGTCTCAAGGGGAGAGGGATGCTGGGGTGGACCATGCCTGATGATCCCCTTGAGGCAGGGTCTCAGGCATTCAGCAGGAGACTAGGGGCTCCCAAGGTTGCTTCATGGCCTGAGGACACATGATTCCTCTGTGAAGACTGGGATCCAGCCCACAGCCATGTTCACTCCTCCCTGGATTCCGGCAGCCCTGGCAGCTGGGTTCTACTGGTTCGATGCCTATTGGTTGCAAGCAACAGAAACCTACTCAAGCTGGTCTGAGCATCGCTGTGGCACCCTTGCATCCTGGAAGGTTTCATTTGCCCGTTAAGGGTGTAATTTCCTTAAACACAAAGGCAGGCACTTACGCCATCTCCTTTCCACAGTCTCAGGCATCGTGTTGAGCACAGAGAAGATGTTCAGCAAATTCATGGCACCATTCTAGGTGCTGTAACCCACCAGTGAGTAAAACAAGCTCTGCCTTCATTAACCTTAAGTTCTTCAAGGAGGAAGAGACAATAAACAGCAAACATATGCAAATGGAATTGTGTAGTGTGTTAGAACGAAGGCTATCAGGGCAGGGTAAGGGGGTAGAGAATGCCGGGCTACAGGGTGGGGGCTGGGAAAGGACAGACTGGTACTAAAGAGTGGGGTCCAGGTAGACCTCACTGAGGAGGGAGCAAAGCCATAAAGGGCTATGGGCAGGAGATAAGAAGGTGTCTTGGGGAGGAACATTCTAGAAGGAACAGCCGGAAGAAAGGCCCTGAGTGAGGAGTGTGTCTGCTGTGTTTGAGGGACACCAGGAGGTTGGTGTGGCCAGAGCCTGACATTTAATTTTTCCTTGAGCGTGGAAGGAGGAAGGAGAATCCTTTTTCCGTGAGCACTTGTGCTCCATGGTGGTTTGTCTCGAAGGTTTGAGAGGCCAGTCTGGCCCAGCCTGTTTTGGCTGCCGTAACAGAAGACCTAAGGCTGGGTAATTTATACACAGCAGTGTATTGCTCACAGTCCTGGAGGCTGGAAGATCAAGGTACCGGCAGATTCGGTGTCTGATGAGGCCTTGCTCTTTGCTTCAAAGATAGAGGCTTCTTGAAGCGTCCTCCCATGGGCTGGCAAACTCCCGCAGGCCCCTTTTACTGAGGCACTAGTCCCCTTCATGAGAGCAAAACCCCGATGACCTAACCACCTGCCAGTGGCCACACCTCTTCATGCGGTCGGCTCCCCCGTCTGCGGGTTCCTCGTGGGTAGATTCAAACAACCTCGAATGGAAAATGTTCAAAAAAAAAAATTCATCTTTACGAAACATGGAAAGATTTTTTTCTTGTCCTCATTCCTGAAACAATACAGTATAACAACTATTTACATGGCATTTACATTGTATTAGGTTTTATAAGTAATCTGGAAATGATTCACCGTGCACAGGAGGATAAGTGTAGGTTATATGCAAACACGATGCTATTTTATATCCGGGACTCGAGCATCTGTGGATTTTGGTACCCGTGGGGGGTCCTGGAACTAATCCCTCATGGATTTTGAGGGACGACTATATTATCACATTAGGGATTAAGTTTCGACATAGGAATCTTGGGGGGATGCACACATTCAGACCAGAGCACAGTCCTAAAGCAAACGCGGCATTTTTAACTTGAACGGTTCTGTTTTTTGAAGAGGGCAGCCCACCAAGGTTCTGGTTGTGCGTGTGTGTGTGTGTGTGTGTGTGTGTGTGTGTGTGTTGTGAAGGATGCTTTTTTTCTGAAAAAGCCTAGCTCAGGGAGCTGTTCCTGTTTGTAGATAAATTTCAGAAACATCGCCTTCCAGATGCTGTGTCTCCACAGCACATTTTGGATGCCTGACATTTAAAATCCTGGAAACTAAACCTCCAGTGTCTTGTATCTCTTTGGAAATGATGAATTTCAAATGAACTCAAGTTAATGTAGTGCTTGTGAAGGGCGCCAGACAAACCGTGTTCAAAACTGTAGGCTCTCGGCAAAACAGGTCCAGCAGGGCCGCGCTCGGCAGATGGCTCTGCCCGCCCCGCCTCGCGGTGGACCCAGACATCGCTTCCTAGCGTGGGGAGGTAATTTCTGTTCACTTCCACCGCCCCCTCTCTCCCGGGGGTCACTGTGTTATTCCAGCAAATTGTCTCACCTCATGTGAGTTAATGATTGGATAACTAATCAAATTTCTATATTAATTGGGATGTTTAGTGTCAGGTGGATGCAGCCAGGGGCACTTAGAAGATGCGCTCTGGCCCTGTAACTCAGGACTAATTTTGGAGTCCCTGTTTGGCCACATAAACATGGCCCCATGAGCAAACGTGAGCCGTAGACCTCTTTCTCAACTGCAGCGCTGTGGACAATCAGGGCTGAATCAGCGTTTGCCTGAGGGACCTCTCTGTGCATGGTGGGGTGTTTAGTCTCATCCCCAGCCTTTTCCAATAGGTGCCAGTAGCACCTTCTCCAGTTGTGACAACCAAATGTTTTCAGGCATAGCCAAACATCCCCTAGGTCACAAAATCATCGTAGACCGTCAGATGCCAATATCTAGGTGACCACCATCGGGCCCTGTATTTACAAAGTCGTTTCACGGCCATAGTGCCTCGGATGTAACAGCCCCACGCGTGGACAGGGATCATGCTTTAGGACAATGACGACAGCAGCACACACCACTTCTTTTCTTCTGATAATAGAAGTAATATGTGTTCATTTTAGAGAACTTGGAGCAAAACAAAACGATGAAAGTAAAATTTATCTGGGTTCTCACCAGCCATCAACAAAATGCTATTAATCTAGCCAATCTTTTTCATGCGTACATCCGTGTACCAACAGGTACACTTTTGTTACGAAAATAAGACCTTGCTTTTTGCGCCGTGTCCTGATCTATTTCCTTCTCTGTGTGCATGCTAAACATTTCCATGCTATTAAATATTCCTACCCGGCATCCTAAGAGCTGCATGGTGTTCGTCGCGGAGGTGGGCTATAATTTACCAGTCAGTCTCCTGTTATTGACATTTAGGTTGTTTCCGGTTTTGCTCTGTAAACAAGGCGTTGATTATCCCTTCTTCACATTTAGAAACCCTGAAGTGGACCGGAAAATAGAATGCTGGATTTGGGCCAGGGGTGAGGGGGTGAGCTGAGGAAGGGGCAGGCGTCCAAGCTTTAGGGCCGTGGGAGGATGGACAGGGCTGCGTGGACAGAGGTGGGATGGAGAAGAGACAGTAAGTCCGTGGCTAGCCTTCTCACGCTGCCAGTCGGCTTTCCTGCCCTTGGAGACGACCGATGGCCAAGTAGAAACAAGGGTCCAAGCTTGATAGAGCCACCTGTAGTGCTCCTCCTAGAGGCCAGATTGAAACCTGCAGCTCAGCAGTGTCCGGCAGAAGCACACGGAAAGCCACGTGTGTAGCCACAGTAAAATAAATAAATAAATAAATGAACAAATGAACAGGTAAAATTAATTTTAACAATATATTTTATTTAACCCAATATGTCCAGATTACTATTTCAGTGCATGGCACTAGCCACATGTCAAGTGCTCAACAGCCATGTGTAGCTTGTGGCTACTATACTGGACAGGGTAGCTTTTTTTTTTTTCTTTTATTTTTCCCCCTTCCCTGAGATGAAGTCTCACTCTGTTGCCCCAGGGTGGAGTACCATGGCGTCAGCCTAGCTCACAGCAACCTCAAACTCCTGGGCTCAGGCAATCCTCCTGCCTCAGCCTCCCAAGTAGCTGGGACTACAGGCACATGCCACCATGCCCAGCTAATTTTTTCTATTTTTAGTTGCCCAGCTAATTTTTTTTTATTTTTATTTTTAGTAGAGATGGTTTATCACTTTTGCTCAGGCTGGTCTTGAACTCCTGAGCTCAAGTGATCCTCAGGCCTCAGCCTTCCAGAGTGCTAGGATTATAGGCGTGAATCACTTCACCTGGCTGGATGGGGTAGCTTTGGGGCACCTTGATAATGTTCACTTCCTCACCCAGAAGATGACATTTGGTTGTCACAACTGGAGACAGTGCTGTTGGCATCTAGTAGGATTTGGCTAAGCTCCCTAAAATGCAGAGGGAAGTGCCCCAAGCAAAGAGTGATCCAGCTGAGATGTCCCTCGTGCTGAGGCTGAGAGACAGCGTTCTACGGCTCACTGCGTGTCAGGCGTGCGTGAAGAGCTCGGCAAGGATTATCTCATTGAATCTTCAGAGCAGCTCTATGCGGTAAGCACCGTTAGCATCCCCATGTTACCAACATGTTAACCGAGGTCTGGAGAAGTCAGGTACATCTGTCCAGGGTCAGGGAGCTGGAGCCCCAACTCAGACCATGGGACTCAAGAACAGAGATGGATAGTGGCTACACGGAAGTCAGCTTTGGCACTGACCCCAGTAGCCAAAGTTACCTAAAACATTTGCTTACATCCAGTATCCAATCCTCCAGCGGTTGGTGCGTAAACATAGCACTACTGCATTTTATCTTTTTGAATTTTTTTTTTCATTTTGTCATTGGCATGGTCAAGTAGAGGAGCATCTAACCCCAAATGCTATGTGTTGGGTCTGCAGTCTTGAGCAAGTCAGTTAACGCTAAACTCCAGGCATTTTCCACTGTGAAATGGGCCCAAATAACACGTCCCTCCCAGGATGAACGTGGGGACTGGGTGCATTAGTGTGCTTGAAGGCCCTTCACACCTGTTTGCTGGCTGTCGCATCACATGTCCTTGGTTTCAACTCTCTGTCATCAGTAAATGAAAGAAGAATGTGTGCACCTCGCCCTCTTAAAGCTTTCCGTCACAGCGAGCGACATGCCGATCAACAGAATTCTGTTTCTCGAAAATTTCAGAGAAGAGTAATTGCCGGAACTCTCCTATGTGCCTGGCGCCTTGCAACATTTTGGGAGCTGGATGATTTCTGAGGCAGAATAATGCTGAAGAGATGTGGTATCCAAAATAGCATATTTCAAAAAAAAATAAAAAATAAAAAGTCTGAACAAGGGCATTTGCAGTACGGAATTGGAATGTTAATTGAAATCGGACTCTGCCAACAGGAGCTTTGGAAGGAGCCCAGTCAGGATTAGACTAATTAAGACATCTTTAAAATTGAACAGGTTGGACTGTCTTAAGAATAGAGAACCAAATGAAAACTATATGCTAAGGAATGTGACTCTCGGGGCTTGAAAAAGCAAAACAAATAAACATGAAAATGATTGTGGTAAAGTCAAAGGAAGGAAGAGGAGGTGCAGGTGCCGTGGACCTGGGCAAGTCGCAGGAAAACACCTTGCCGGAGACTAAATACCCTTACACGTGGCTGATGTTGGCAGACTGTCGGTTTGGTGTTGGGCGGATACTCCATTCAGACCGGTCTGGAAACCAGCCCGCTGGTGTTCTTTTACAGACCATCTCAGACGTTTTTTAGGGAGCACCTTCCGCATGCTCGAACCACTCGCTACTCAAAAAAGGCCAAATATTTAAACAGAGGCCATTTAGAATTTTAATGTAAAGCGTCGTGTAATTTTTAAAATGTTTTAAAAATGTTTTAATACGTCTTCTCTCTGGCTTCACTTCCTTTGTTTCCTGCTGAGCCAATCAAAAAGTCTTTATTTTAATGTGTTGCTAAATGCGGTGGTTGTTCTACAAAAAAGCACAGATAAGACGCCTAATTTTTAACATTGTGCTAAGTTCTGAGCTAACCTGACAGCCTATATTTAGCATAATGATTTATTTGCTCTTCCGGAAAGCTAACAATTTACCGTAAAATTTTGGATACAAAAGGTGAGGTTATACCAACTACACAATATAATCAATAGTGTTACTCAGCACATCGGAAGATTCAGTCCTACCGAAAAATATTTTGACAAGACCTAAAACAGTTAAAACTTCATCGTGTTTGCTCATTATTGGAAACAGTGGTGTGTGTGCCGACTGCATCACAATAAATATTTCTGTGATTAGGAAACTTGTTATAGTCCAACAGCAAGTTTGCTCAAGCCTTAAATTATTTTTCATAATCTGTAAATAATGTTGACATTACTTTGGCATTACAATAAATATTAAGGCTATTTGGAAGTGAATTTGCTAGTTTAGATGCCTGCCTAACAAAACAAACTTATTTATATTATTGGCACATAGGCTAGGGAAACATCACAGGCTTCTGCGTTTGGCAAACCAGGCTGACATATTTCACATCGTCATTACATTTGTTTGGGGGTTCAAAAGTCATATAATTAATATACTAATAAACTATTTTGTAGAGCTGATTTTCAGAAGCACATTACCAAGTGCTTTTTAAATAACATAATAACTGAAGGCTTATTCGCAATAAATAGCAATTGATAATAAAACAGTCAGCCGAATGGTTTAACTGTTTTTATTAACAACAAGTAATGCAGACTTGGAACATGGGGAGGAATAGGCAAGGGAGAAAATTGAAGTTTTCAGAGTAATTTTTACAAGCAAATGGATTGTGATTTGTGGGGGAAGATAGGAAAAATGACATCTAGATGCCGGTGGTTACAGACAGGGATTTTTTACACTTGCTGCAGTGCTATTTTTCTGAACTAAATAAGAAGACGGAGGAAAGCAGTCACAGAGAAGGGAATAAAAAGGTTCTCTTAGAAACGCAGGTTTCGGGAACCGCCCCTGTATTCTGTTACACCCCCGAAACTTAGCACACGGCCTCCCCTTCTTTGGGCAGAACCATGTGGGTTATGACAACCAAGGGCCCTGCCCGTTGCAGATAAAGGGTCGATCCTGCTCTGCTGCTTGGATTGGCCTTCAGCTTGCGGGCCGACATCTCCTTTCCATAACACCTCGGCGTCACTATGGCTAATGACTAGTGACTCGGGGGCACTACGGGTCATTCATGAAACTTCGCTGAACATTTCCATATACCATGCTTGGTGCTGACACGATGTTCAGTACTTCACAGTTTTAAAACTGCTTTCTCATTCGTGGGCCAATTGTACCTACCCCCACACACCTTGATGCCTCTCTTCTTCTTATATGCTGGATCCAACTCCTCAGCGAATCTGCTTTGTTCTGTCTCTCTCCACTGCCTCCTGCATTCATTCCTGCTTGCTGGCCTGAGCCTCCGTCCTTCCTGGTTTTGCACGTTCCTGTTCTCCCCTCAACCCACACTGCCAGCCGCTCGGACCTCCTCCTGCTGTTCGAAGGCAGACGGGAGCTCCCTCCATCCTGAGCCTTCGTGCTCGCCCTCGGAAGGCTCTCGGTGGAGAACCCCTCTGCTCGCTTCCTGCTCAATTCGGGTCTTTGCTCAAGGTTGCCTTCACAAAGGGGTCTTCTCTGATGCCCTGAGGTGGCTCCTGCCCCATTCTGGGGTCTCTCCCCTGATGTGCGGTAATTTGTAGCACCTGTCACTCCTCGGCGCCAGCCTCTGTGTGTCTGTTTTTGTGCTCATTGTCACTGTCGTCTTTGACAGGGTCAGCTCGGTGAGCATAGGTAGGGACATTGCTTGTTCTGTCCACTGCTGTCCTGTGCCCTGTGCCCAGAGAAGTGCCTGGTACCCAGCAGGTGCTCAATGGATGCTACTCGAGTACAACACAAGGTAGCCTTGTGACACTGTCCCCACTTTACGTAAAATGAGACCAAGGTCCAGAGAAGCTGGGGGCTTACTCAGGGGGCCGCAGGGAGGAGGTGACAGAGTGTGGCCTCTGTACCCACCCTGAGCACTCTTTGCTCAGCCTCCTCCCTCCACTGCCCTTTTGTGGGGCCCCGCTCTTGTCTCCATTTCCCGGGAGCACGTGCTGGGTACGAGGCCACCAGCAAGCTTCCTGGCGCAGACACCGAGAACCTGCCTGTCCTCTCTGGGCCTGCCATTCCTGTCCCTGTACTTTTCTGACATGAGTCCATCTGAGGTTCTCCGGCAAATTAGTTCACTGTTAGCTTCATGATCTTCATGGTTAGAGTGGCCTGTGGTCAGACGGTGGCTGTTGTGGACGGTGTGGTGAGGCGGGGCGCCTTGGCGGGCAGCGCGTGCCCCCGCGAACCTGCTGCCCCACGGCCCCTCCTGACGGAAACTTGCAGACCCCTGGGCTCCGGGCCCCCCCGCAGGGTGGGATTGGACTCAAATAAACTGGAGCCCAGAGCAAAGAGGGAGGGAGGAAGGGAGGGCAGAGCAGAAAAAATAAAGAGCTGACATTAGAGGGGCCAGTGCTGGGAGGAGAGTGAGGAGCTGGGAGAAAGGAATGACGGGGAACAGCAAGGGGACTCCCCGTGAGGGCACCGCCCAGTGGGAAAGGCCCACGGACTCTGGGGATTCTGGAAAAAATGGGCCTTGGGGCCGATTTGGGGAGTCCGGCTCGGCTCTCTGCCCTGGATTATAAGATTTGACTCTTCAGTGCTTATGTTTTAAACAGTATCTTTTTTTCTTATTGGAAACCAGAAAAGTTTATTATAGAATATTAGGGAAAAAATGCAAAAACATACAGGGAAACAGTTACAATTATCTGTAAACTCACCACCCAGAGATAATTAAGAACATTTGGATGTGCTCCTCCCAAGTGTTTTTTTTTCTGCTGTGTTCATTTTTAACACAATTATTACGAATGTGTACTTGGCCTTTTGTCCTGGTATTTCCATTAGTCTTACTAAGTCACGAGCAGTTCCCATTCTCATTATACGTATTCATTAAAATATCATTTTCAGACTGTGATAGCCGTGAGTCGGGTATGTCATAATTTAATAAACCATCCCTCAATGTTTAGATAGCTCCCCATTTTTCATGACTGTACAAAGGTGGAGGTAAGCGTTCTGGTTTGAACCATGAATCCTAGACCACATCTCATTATTTGGGGGCTATAGGTTTCTACAAGTGGAGCTCCTTGGTCGAAAGGTATGCATATTTCAAAACCCTTGGTGCTATTATCAAAGAGGGCTTTGAATCTGTTTCCCTCTCCACCTTTCTGATAAGTTTATTTTGAGAATTGAATGGAGCCCACACATGTGAGCACGTCGTACCCTGTACGCCGCTGTGAGAGGCAACCTTTAGAGCAAGATTGCTTTATCATTCTTTCCATGAACCCTGAATAAGGCCCTCTAAGCTAAATAAAATCTGGAAAATTTTTTCTCCCCCTTTCTTAAGAAGAACTATGCTACGCTGGAAAGTGTGGCACAAGACACAATTTAAAAAGGATTTTCATCTTCTTTGGGAAATAAAATCTAAACACGTATTTCAGAAACTGCTGCAAATTTCGCTAAGCTACAATGTTTTCCTTGGAAGTCTAGGACATATGGTTAGTCTTCCAGTGTTACTAGTAACAAAGTCCTGAAAATATTAACTATTTCATTCTTCCGAGGATAGTGTAAAATTATCCTTTATTTTCTTTTTTGCCTCCCACACTTTGGTTTTAACAAAAAACGAGACATTCCTATTATAAGTAATTACAGCCCTTCTGTTACAGTCTTTGAGCGCCATAAAATTAGCTATTGTACTAAATAATTAGCACATGCCATTCAGAATATCCTAAAAATTATACGCAACATCAAGCAGGAACTATACACTGACACTTGGCCACGTTCTCTAGAAAACTGCTCAATGAAAATTAGGTATTGGCAACAGGTGCCTTGAAAACAATTTATTAATTGTTTAAAAAAAAAATGAAGCTTTTGAATGACGACATGTAAAAGCATTTTAAAGTTTGGAATTGTCTGAACTCTGACTTCTTAAATACAGTCTTGCCTGCTGGCACACTAATTGTATCCTTGAAGATAATTCCAGCCCTGGCTTTCCCTGCAGCTGATTTAAAGCTCCAGCAAAGCCAGCAGAGTCTCCTCCGGGCCCAAAGAGATGGACAAATGATTACCAGGCCCCCTGAAAGGCTGCTCACCCTCACGCAGAGAGACTGTGCTAGAAAAGAGTCAATATTATGCTTCACTCCTTCAATCACTGAGACTTATATTT
Source organism: Lepilemur ruficaudatus (assembly GCA_963574885.1). Lineage (NCBI taxonomy): Eukaryota > Metazoa > Chordata > Mammalia > Primates > Lepilemuridae > Lepilemur > Lepilemur ruficaudatus. Next base: position 49,539 of record CAUYRT010035396.1, on the reverse strand, counting down.
GCATTAATTTTTTTTTAATGCTTACCCAACTGTGGCTATTTTGAAAGGTTTAGTGGCTTTGCAGTTGGATAAGGACCTTAATGATTTTACAAATTTGAGTTGGAGAGTCACACTTGTATTCTTTCATAAAGTAATGATTATTTCCAGGTTTCTAACTAGGAAAATATGGCTTATTAAGACCATGTATTTTGGAAGTCTCACATTGAAGAGCACATCATAACTTTGACTAGACTAATTTAGCTCAGATCAGGTAAGAATCTGACTTCTAGAATGTTCTTATAAAGGTAGATTAGTTTTATTTGATTATATATTTTGAAATGGATACTGAACAGATATTCAGGCTTAGTAGAAATTTGAAAATAATTGGACAGTTATAGGTTTAAAATTGACATAAGAGCACAGAAGGTGAATAAAAGAATAATAATAACTCCCCCCCCAAAAGAACCGATATGTTATATTAATGTTAAACAAAATAGACTTAGTGGAATTAAAAGACAGCTACTTCAGGACCAGGTGTGGTGGCACACACCTGTAGTCCCAGCTAATCAGGAAGCTGAGGCAGGAGGATCTCTTGGGCCTAGGAGTTCAAGGCTATGGTGCTTCTATGATCACACCTGTGAATAGCTACTCTACTCCAGCATGAGCGACATGGCAAGATCCTGTCTCTAGGGAACAATAACTTTAAAAAAGATTGTTACCTACTTCATAAAAGGAAAATCTTCTTGAAGGATAACACAATAATTTTAGAAATACTGTTTTTAAATATAACAAGTATCTAACAGCAAAGGCTTAAAATACGAAGAAAAACTTCACAGTGCTGCAAGAAGAAATTGGCGAATTTGCAGACTCTCTGCTCGGTGATTGACTGAAGAAGAAAACAGAATACGTGAGCAACTGCTAAGTGGGATCTAATGGACACATTTAGAACTCGGTCCCACTTTGTCCCCGAACTGAAGAATGCATATTGTGTTTTGAAGCATTCGCCAACAGTTTTGAAAATTAACCGCATGTATACCACCGATTCTCAAATTTGGCCGCGTGTTGAAATTACCTGGAGTGTTTTAAAGGAGTGTAATTCAATAGGAATGGGGTACGGCCTGGGCACCAGGAATGGCTCGCCATTGCTGACCACATTGTGATTCGCTTAGAAATCGGTAACAAAAATCTAACTAGAAAAAGGCATATGTTTTAAATTTTAAAATTACACTTCTAAACAATTTATGGGACAGAAAATAACAAGAACATGACAAACTACCTAGAACTGTCCGACAGCAAATGTGCATATGCACAGTGGGACGTAGGATGACCCCGAAGAAGCAGGTAGAGAGACAGGTTGCCTTAGATCGGAAAAGAAAAAGACGACGTTCATGAGAAATTAATTTAAGAAAATAGAAAAAGAATAGCAGATTAAACCCAAGGAAACTAGCAGGAAGAAAACAAGTAAGTGTAGAAATTAATGAGACAGGAAGTACACATGCAAGAAGAGAGGGCCCACAAAGCCGCTAGTCATTTCTCTGCGCACATTAATAAAATGGGCAAAATTCGTTCAAAGTTAATTAAGAAAAACAGAGAAAGAAGGCACAAATAAATGATTTTAGAAATAAAAAGATGATGCAGAGATTAAATTGATGAGGATATTATGAATAAAACATGCATGCCAATAAATTTGAAGTCCTCAGTTAAATGAATAAAATACAAGGGAAAACGTAACTTATCATAACTGACTTAAGAGGAAATGGTTCTAAAACCATTAAGAAAATTGAATCGGTGGTTAAAAATCTTTTCACAGAGAAAGCAGGAGAGTTAGATGATTCAGGGAGTTCTACAAAACATTCAAGGAACCAATAATTCCCGCTTATGCAAACTCTTACAGAGAATGAAAAAGAAGAAACTATCCCCAACTCATTTTATAAAACTGTCCTCACCTTGACGTCAAAACAAGACTAGGAACAACAACAAGAAAAGACAAACTTCAGTTCAGTCTCAGTCTCATGGAGATAGATACAAAAATGCTTAAATATAACAAAATAGATCCAAATAACACATAAAACATTTAATACATCGTGACAGGTTAGGTTTGCTCAGAAAAAGCAAGATTGGTCTTCCATTGGAAAAATCAATCAATGAAATGTGTCACATTAATCAAATAAAGGAGAAAAACCTTGTGATAATCTCAGTAAATGCAGGTAACGTGTTGAATAAAATTATACAATTATTCACAAAATATAAAAATAATGCAACCAAAAAAAAAAAAAAACCTAAAAATAAATAAATAAATAAATAATGCAACCAAATTTGGACTCCAGGGAACTTTCTTAATGTGATAAAAGATGTCTGAAAAATTCTATAGCAAATGTCACATTAATGGTTAAAGGTTGAAAGAAATCCCTTCGAGTCTGGAACAAAGAGGAGAGGTTGACTACAGTCACCACTGTGGTCAACATTAACTGATGGTGTTACCCATAAGAACAAGAAGAAATGAAAGTATAAAACTGTCAATGATAAAATAACTGTTATTTCTTGAAGGTGGTGATGCAGTCTACATAAAAAACTCCAAAGAATCCACAAATAAATTATGAGAATTAATTAGAAGTTAATAAGATTGATAGAGTCAAAGCCTGATACGCAAAAATCAGCTACATTTTTTTAAATCAGCAAAAGATTTTAAGCAATGTAAGCAAAAATCTATCTGTAGCGAACAATTTATAAAATTTCAAGGAATCGATTTGATAAAACATGGATAAGCTTTTTATGAAGGAAATCACAAAACTTAATTGAAAGAAATTGAAATTACATAAATGCAGATATATTCTTGGTGAATGTCTTAGTCCTTTGGGGGTACCATGATAAAATACCATAAACTAAGTGATTTGTAAGCAACAGATATTTAGTGCCCACAGTTCTGGAGGCTGGGAAGTGCAAGATCCAAGCCATCAGCAGATCTTGGGAAGGGCCTGCTTCCTGGTTCATAGACGGCTCTTTTCTGCTGTGTCCTCACATGGTGGAAGGGTGTGGGGGTTTCTCCGGGACCTCTTTTATAAAGGCAGTAATCTCATCATGATGGCTCTGCTCTCATGACTCAATACATCCTAAAGGCCCCACCTCCTAATTCTGTCACCTGGGAGCTAGGATTTCAACATAATAATTTGGAGGAGACACAACAGTGAGAAAGACTCCATATTGCAAAGGTGCAATTTTCCAGGCTGATGTATGGATTCAATGAGTTCCTAATCTAAGTGCTAAGAGGTCTCTTTTTTTGTTTTTAAATAATGACAAACTGATTCTAAGAAGTCTATGGAAGCAGAAAGGGCCAAGAACAAGAAGGGTCAACATATGGCTGAAGAAGAAAATAAAATGGGGAAGCTCGATCTCATGGACAGAAACACATTAAGTTATTAAAAAACAAAACAAAACAAGATACTGGTGCAGGGATAGACAAATAGACCAGTGCAATAGAATCGTCTAGAAGTTTACCCACACACGTATGGGAACCAGCTGCGTGACAGGGCAGGCACTGAGAAACAGTGCGGGCAACTTAAAATTTAGTAATTTGGGACCACTGCACGTCTATCTGGAAAAATACAGCCGTCTCCCTCACCCGACACGACACACTCCAAGAGGACTGAAAATACATGCGGCAAAACAATAAAACTCACAGAAGGAGAATATCTTCCTGACCTTTGGGGAGGTTTTCTGAAACAAGACACAAAACATAAGGCGAAAGATGAAAAACACGAGACAAACTTGGAGGGTAACATTGATATACTTGGACATATTAAAATTACAAATATCTCCCGTGGAGCAACAGGGCCTTCCGTCCTGCTGGTACACTGGTGTGAGAAATTCGGGAAACAGCTTGGCGTTCCTAGCAAAGTTGAATATTTGCATACCTCGCAGCCCAGCAATTCCGTTTCTACTTACTATGCTCTCAACCTGCTCCGTCCGGCGGAACTCTCTGCGAGGGTGGGAAGGTTCTCCCTCTGCGCCGGCCAAGACGGTAGCCACCGATACGCCGCACATACGGCAGCTGAGCACTTGACATGTGGCGAGTGTTGCCGAGGAGGAGAGTTCTAAACTTCATTCGGTTTTAATTAATTCAAACTCAAATAGCCCCTGCGGTGAATTGTGTGGCTATAAACCGACGCTTCCTGACACATTTCGTATCATTTCACCACAGACAGTGGTGATGCTCAGGAACCGAATCTCTTCCACATCATGTGCACAAATTGCTCTGAGCAAGGATGCCCGACAGACACGGGACAGGTGAGCAACGGGGTGGACTCGTGAGCTGTGATGCCGCGTGGCCATGCAGAGGGATGCAGAAAACGTCATCAGCGTGAACGGAACCCAGAAACACAAGTGAAAGAAGGAACTGCCTCCATTTATAGAAAGTTTCTGGGAAGTCTAGTGTTTGGGGATGCAAATCCAGCTAGCAAAACGATAGAGAGAGAGAGAGAGACAGAGCGAGCGAGAGAGAGACAATTGTAAACATAAAATTTAGGGTAGTGAGTACCTCTCTGGGGAAAAAGGAGCCTGTATTATTGGGTTGGGGTACTGAAGATGCTTGTTATATTTTTGTTCTCGGAGATGGTACTTACTTATTTTATTAGTAGTATCATTTAATTTAACTGCACACACACATTAGACACTCTTTGGTATGTATATTTCTTAACTATTAATAAAAAAGAATAGATAAGAAGAATCAGAGTTCAAAAACGTTTATGAAAGTTGGAAAGTACCTAAAATAGCTTCTTCTTAAGTTTCTTAAACTTCTTCTGCTCTTATTTAATAGGGTAATTAAGTAATTATGTTAACAGGACCTAAAGGCAAGTGTCAGCCCAGGTGAAATCCTTTGCTCAACACGTGTTCACTGAGCACCTACTACGGCCAGCACCGTGCTCGGTGGTAGAGACGAGGGGTGTGTGTTCCCACAGTGAAGGAGAGGTGAATAAACAACCGCAGAGAACGTTATACGTGAGCAGGGCTGTGGAGAGAGAGACACCGGGAAGGAGGCCTGGGGGCGTCTGGTTTTAGGTGGGGCTGGGCAGGGAGGGCTTCTCTGGGAGGCTGCGAGCTGAGCAGAGCCCTAAAGGAAGGAGGGAAGCCGTGTGGGTGCTGAGGTGCGGCGGGGGCCCCAAATGCAAGGACAAGAGTCAGGACACGCACTGGGTGTTGGAGGGACCACAGGGGCTCGGCGGAGCTGCAGATGAGGCAGGGTCCCTCGACGCCTCTGAGGCCTTGGCAGTGGGAAGGCACTGGAAGGCTTTGAACAGGGCGAAGCATGACCTGGTTTGTATGGTCAACGTCTCTCTAGCTGCCGGGTGAAGAGTGGACATTCGGAACAAGCCTGGGGTTGGGGAGACCAGTCAGAGGCTATTGCACAGGAGAGAGGAGACGTGGGAACAGTCTCAACGTGAAAACGAACAGGATCAAACTGGCCACGTGTCACTGTCACGTGCTACATTTAGTTCTGCTTATTGTGCACGGACAAGGCTCTGTGGACAGCAGATAAAGCCCCTGCCTTCTTGGTCCCACGGACTCATTGCAGCCACTGAGATCTTCCCAAACGCAAACCTGAGCCTGGCGCGCACCTGCTGCAAGCCCTTTACGGACTTAGAATGACCCTTAGGGTGAGTACTAAGCTCCTCCAAGCGTCCTCCTCCTCCCCTCTCTCAGGTGGGGGTCACCCGCGTCTTTCAGTTGCCTGAACACATCGCTAAACCTCAGTCTTTCTGTAGGGCAGCTGAGAAGTTTCCTTGGGAAACGGTGATAACCCTCGCGAAGGTTCATTACAGAGTTAAAACGTTTTAGTTACGTGCTCTTAGAACAGTGTCTGGTGCATAATAAGAACTCAGGAAAAATTCCACTCATACTGGAAGAGATTTCGTGTCCATTTGTAAGCCCACCCACAAGCTCCCGGTCGGGTGGTTGGCTGTGCTCAGTCTGACGCCTCCCACGGCAGGAAAGCTCCCGGGGCGGCTGTCGAACGGGTGGCGGGAGCTTCCTGTCACCGAACCCGCCGTGCCTCTCTGTGGGCTGCACTCTCGCTCCCAGGTGGTGCTTTCGGGTCGTGCAGGATGCGTCTCCCCTAAAGCTGTCAAATCCGAGTTTCGGTTTGTACCCACGAGCCTTACTTGTCTTGGCTTTCCAATTTGGACTCACTCCATGAGTTTTTAAAACGTGAATTTGTTGACATTTTTGAAAAGTTGTAGATTTCCCATAATTGCCTGAGTTTCGAGGCTGCTTAAGCCCCTGGAGCCAGGTAGCAGCCTGCCCCGTGTGGGTGAGACCTGCCTCCGCCAGAGACGGTTTTCGTCCGCCTGGAAGCTCGCCCGGCTGCCCCGGCCAGCATTTGGGTCTGAGACCCCTCCGTGCCCAGTTTGTGTCAGGCCTTCGCTCATTGAAGAAAGTCATAATTGGTCCCCAAAGTCTCTCATTACCTGGTCTATCTTGTTTGCTACGGTGGCAACAAACCCACAGATCCCTTTTCTTTTCATGGATTTGTAATAGAAAGTCATCCCGAAGAGGTAGGGATGACAAAAATATTAACTGCAGGGAAGTAGCTGAGTTTGCGCTATTTTACAAACTTCTTTGAGTTCTGGCGTTTGATCTTTGGATTCTAAAGTCTCCCGTGACAACTGGAAGATCACTTTGATTCCGAGGGTGAAACTCTCTTATTCCCTCCCACCCTCCCTCCCGAACTGCCAGCTGCAGACGGCGCGGCCGGACTTCACGTGGGAATAGTTGCGGCACGGACGGCAGTCTCAGGGGTTAGAGTACCGGAAAAGCTCCCGAGAACTCTACTTGGGCACAGAGTCAGAGACGCCGGGGACAGGACTGGCTGCTTTATCTCCTTCATCTCCGGTTCATTTAGCTGCTTTTGCAGTCACTGGTTAGCTTGCTCATTCCTTCCTCAGTGTCTCGGTGGCCTGGTCCTGGGCACAGTGCTCCTGCCCTTGGAACCCTAAGTAGCCAAGTCTGGGTTGTTTAAGCAGAGCCATGCCTTTTGCATAAGGACAGTGGGCCGCCGGGGGCTTGTTAGTCTGGGACGTCTCGTCTCCCTGAGTTCTAGGGTTCCGTGGAGGGTGCTGCACCGGAAGCCTGCTGTGGCCACCCCAGGGTTTGGGGGGCTTTGTGCTGATGCAGGGGGCACCTAGCTAGAGTGCCAGGGGCTAGCAGGCAGCAAGGACATTCAGTGACTTTGGAATTATGCAGGTTTCCTCAGGGCCAGGGATTTTTGACTGCACTGCAGTCTCCAGCAGAGTATCCCAGATGGGCAGGATGTGGCTGCAGAGGAAGACGGGTGTCAATCAAACCCAGGACATTCCTGACTCTGTAAACTCTCCTCCTCGGGAAAATGCTGGAGGTGGTTTCCATGATGAGACATGAGGTGGTATGATTTTCTTCTTTGATTACCCTTCCCAAAGAGTTTTGGGGAATAGAAACCCAATTGATGGTTAGAAGTTCATTTTGGGAATGAATTCTTTTATTTTTTTATGATTCTTGCCAGCTGAGCACCAGCGTGAGTTGGTTGTAGCCCCGATTTCAGAGGGCTCTGCTGATACTTCCAGAAATTCGCGCACGCGATCTGGAGCTGCCAGGGGCTGCCACTCTTTTGCATTCCCGTGTCAGAGGTTGAGCCTAGAAGCAGAGTCTTGCTCTGCTTCTGGGGGGATCGACGGGCAGCCTGGCTTCTAGGAGAAGTTCTGGGGAGCAGTTTATGCAAATCCCCTCGCTCACCTTCCAGAGATTTAGGAATAAATCCATTCAAGGCGGCTGCTTCCGCGGTCACGCCGTGACAGCTGTGGGCTGAGCTGTGTGATGCTCGGAACACGGGAGTTGTCAGAAGTAAAAACATCTTTCAGTTCTACTGAAGTTAATAAGTCAAGTTAAATCATCCACATATGTGGAAACAGAAGATTTTCAAAGCAGTGCCTTCATTATAAAAAATGTGTTAAAATTAGTAACTATTTTATGTCTTGCCTATTTCCCCCATCCAACCTAGTTTTTTTTTTTTTTTAACATCCAAATATAGATTTTGCAATATTAAGGTAGAGATGCACAGAGTCCCAAAACTGAGAGATGAAATCAGGGTTTAATTTCTCACCCTCAGGGTAACGAGCGCCCTGGATAACTTTGTCTCAGGGCGTGTGGTCTCACTCCAGTGGTCCCTCTGCCTCCCCGTGGTCACCACCCCAGAAAAGGTTTCTCGTTCTCCCCGTCCCTTCCTGGGGGCCTTTCTTGATGTTCTCTGCTCTGACATAGAGTCTCTGGGGAACATGTCTCTGAATACAGGTTTTCGTGCTGGGAAAGGAGTAGGTTCTCCATAAACACTTGTGGAAGGAATTAATGAGTAACATTCTTCATTGCAGCTCGAAGTAAATTCATTGAGCTTTGTCTCTGCTGCAGCGTAATTTCGTGGAAACTGACAGCCTCTGAGACACGGCTCAAAGGCTGCGCTGGGAACCTGAGCTATCAAGCCATCTTTTAAGTCAGTGTTGTGGCAGTTGGCTGCTTTCTCCTTCTCTTGGGAACAGCACCCCTATTTCCTTGTGGAGAACTGCCCCTCCGCCCCTGTTGTAGGAGGTCTTATGGGACTGTCCCTGGCCCTTTGCTTCCTGTGTGAATGAATATGAGACCCAAGCGGAGCCAGTCAGATTCTCTCTCTGCTGGGCCTTGACTCTTAATCTGGGTGAACCAGGCAGGGGCAAAAAGTGGCTGGTGTGGACTCGTCCACTGACCAGAAGGTCGTGGATCTCCTGCTACTGAATCTTCAGCCCTGCCCTGTTTCTTTTCCTTTCTGGGTCTGCGCCTTTGACTACAATAACCACACCAGGTCCTATGCTTGGGATGGGGTGGAGGGGACATAGCCGGTGTCCTTTTTGCACCTTTAACAAAGAATCCTAACGCATGTGCCCGGAGAGTAGCTGTCATGAATACAGTTTTCCAAGATCCTTACTGGAGGCAAAAGGTCATAGGGTGTATTTTTTTTTTTCAATAGGGCGTATTTTTGTGTTAAACCTTTTGTGTTGACCTCCCCCCAACCGAAAAGAAAATTAGAGTTCTACCCAAAAAATCTGCGTATTTACTGTGAATGTAAAACAAGGTACATAGTGGCTTCAGGGATGCAGGCTTTGGGTGGAAGGGGATGGGATTTCTGAAAATGGTCCAGTCCCCACGTCTGTCCTCTGTTCAGAGTCACAGGCAAGGGACCTTCAGTTTCATAGTCTCCCATTTTCAGATGAGACCCACGTAATGATAGCAGTTTCCTTATGGCAGTCCATTTCCTCACCTAAACACTCACGAAAAAAATATATTTGTCAAAAGGGGGCAACCCAGGATATTCTTCTGTGATTTCTTATAGTTTTTATTATTAATAACTTCCAAAGCATTATTTTCTCTTAAACAGAATCTAAATCCCACAGACGGTGCCGGAGACATTTCCTTTTGCTCTGTTTGCCCTCAGGTGAGACGGCAGTGGGCTGGTCAACTCCCTCTTAGGAAATTCTCTCCTGTTAGAAAGCTGCTCACCGGCTCCCAGCACCTTCCTTTTGCTTGGGGAGGTTCTCTGCTCCCCAAGCTCTAGTCTGTGTTGCTGCACCCACTGGGCCTGGCCCCGGCCTCTGCACCCCAACCGAGCCCCTCGGCTTGGCTCCAACGTGCTGTTCCAGCTCCTGTCAGTCCTTGTCCCCAACGCCGCAGCTGTGCCTTCGCCCACGTCGTGCGTGCACCTGGGGCTCCCTCCCCTGCTTCTCCACCGGCACCAGTGCTCCCAACATGGGAAAACACAGGCTGTGGTCATGATTCCCTTCTAACAATGCTTGTTTTGTCCTCCTGATGTTTCACGGCAATACACCTTGATGTACACATCTAGTAGTGAGCACCGCGCCCCTGGGGGAGAGCAGGGTGGGGAGAATGCTAAGATAGAAAGGGTAGTCAAAGGGCAACTGAAGCATCTATGGAAGCTTTATGAGAACTAGAAAAAGGAGCTCCTGTAGGCAGATTTGGCCATAAACTGGGAGCTCTGTTCACAAGCAGGGCACCTGATGGATTTCAGCCTCCTCAGTTGGGCATGCTTTTGCAGTGCACAACTTGACCAACTGTACATGGTGGTCCTGAGTAAAACAGGTACTTTAAAATTTATGAGGATGTGAGTTCAATGCCACATTTTTTTTCTGTGTAAACACTGGCTTTTATATTTTTGTGGGATTTTATTGTGTTTCAAGCACTTTTAAATCAGCCTTTGATTTTCATTATAAAAGTAATATATATTCTTTATGGTAAATTTGAAAAACACAGAAAACTATAAAAAAGAATGTAAAAATGATCCATTTCCCTATATCCAAGTATTTATTTCTGTTTACTTTGGTAGATTTTCATCTTTTTTTTTTTTCTTTTTTGTGACAAGGTCTCTCTCTGATGCCCCAGCTGGAGTGCAGTGGTACGATCATAGCTCACTGCAACCTCCAACCTCCTGGGTTTAAGTGATCCTCCCACCTCAGCCTCCTGAGTAGCTGGGACTACAGGCGTGCATCACCACACCCGGCTAATTTTTCTATTTTTTATACAGACAGGGGTCTCACTCCTGCGCTGGCTGGTCTCAAACTCTTGGCCTCAAGCGATCCTTCTGTCCTTGCTGGGATCCCGGTGCTGGGATTACAGGTGTGAGCCTCGGAGCCTGGCCTACTCCTACCTTTTAAAGCTGTTTACAACATATCCTAGTAGCTATTATTTCATTGGATGATGGCAAAAACACCCATAGGTGATCTAATCAGAGATGACTACGCCCTGTGAGACAGTGGTCAGTAAGGGGGCAGGAAGGGGGTCGTTGCGGGGAGACAGTGGGGACGGGGCTGTGGTAGACAGAATGGCGCTGTCACCGCAAACCGCTTTGCATTCAAAGCCCCGTCTAATCTTCGGGGCCGTCCAGTGGGGAGGGCGATGCTACGAATTCTTTTCTCCCATTTTCCAGGTGGCAAAGTGAAGACTAGACACGTGAAGTGGGGGCTGAAGGAAACAGCTGTAAGTAGCCAAAACAGGTCTCGCATCGAGGTCTCCCGGGTTCTTTCTGCCACGGGAGTTGCCTTCAAACCGGAGTTGAACACAGCAACGAGAGCCCTGGATCCTTCCGGAGCTTTTGCTAGCAAAAAGCGGTGGGCGCAGCAAACTGTCCCGTGTGCCACCCCCCGCGTGTTGCACTGTGGGCACGAGGGGCCCGCGTGGCTCGGCGTCATCGTGTGCAGTCTGAGGACAAGGCCACTTGGTGTTGCCGCTCATCCCACATAGCTGTGTCACCTGAACACGAGGTATATGGAAAAAAGTCTGTTTGTAGTGAAAACGAGCCTTACCTTTCATTTGCTTTTTCCAACTCAGCCTAAGTGGATGTAAAGAATTTTTTTTGAAACGTACCCTGTTGTGTAACGTGCTCCTGAGCAGTGATCTCTGAGGTAATGCAAGGAAGGTGTGTACAGGTTAAACGTGGCCAGACTCAGTATATTCCTAAACCTCTAAACTTGAAAGTTTGTAACATAAGAATTCCAATGGATCCTAGGTTGCTCCAACATATGAGAATACTGGAACCGAATCTAATCCAAGATTCCCCATAAATGTGTTTCCTCCCATGCAAATGACCCTATCTTTACCAGTGCTGGCCAGTTTGGGACCAGCCTCCAAGCCACAGCAACAGGTCTAAGAGCTGGTGTTTCCTGCTCTTCAAGATTCCCAGGTCTCTCCTACCTAAAAATTAACCACAAAATGACTCTCTCGACTCCACGTCTCCTTCAGCTGTGACCCTATTTTTCTTTTCCTTTTCACAGCAAACGTCTAGAAAGAGTTGCCAAACTTCTGCTCTTCCCTTCCCTCCGCACTCCACTGCAGTCTGGCCTCTGATGTTTAAAGCCACCTCTTTCTGGTAGTCAAGTCCAGAATGGGCAATTTAGAGGAGGTGGCCAACGAGGGGGCACTTCTGTCCCCAGTCCCCAAACAGTCCCCGCAGCAGCCGCTGCTACTTGACGATAGAATCCTTTTCAGAATCTCTTTTTAAGACTGTCTCCATCCAGCGGTCAGAGCTGGCTCTGAACAGATGACACCGGTTCACCAGCCTGAGATCAGCCAGTCCCTGCAATGGAAAAGCATGAGCCATCCCCCAGACAGAGGGGGACGCTGCAGGCGAAGGGACCGCAGAGAGAGGGGGACTCAAATACTGCCACAGCCACTTAGTAGAAAGTGGGCTTGGGCAGGTTTTCTCTGGGTTTTCATTTCCTTCAAAAGGGACCGTCAATGGAGATGACACTCAATAAGCCATTAACTATTTTTATCAGCCTCCCAAAAAACAGAGTAAAATGCAACCGTTGTTAGTAAGCAACTGGTTAATAGAGCTCCTTGCAGATCTTGTCCTGGTTTTATTCTCTTCTGCTCACGGAATTTGGTGAACATACGAGGCCCTGCCAAGCCGACCCATGCCAGTCCGATGCACAGAGCATTGACTTGCAAAACAGGATGCCAGCTTATTAGCTTTCAGTTATGATTCTAATTATGCGGTGAGATTTATTTGTGCATTTTCTATACAAGGTGCCCTCTCTTTGCCAGACACCAAATTACCGTCTACAACAGAGGAGAGACTTGGCCAGGAAACTCAACATCTCTTGTATTCTATAGAGGGCGTTCAGTTCCAGGTGCTCATCTTGACTCAGGAATGCAAATTAGACAGAAGAAATGAGTTTCTGAGGGACATTCTCATCACACCATTGGTTGAGCCCCCAAAGGAAGGTTCAGTGGCTCCTTTCCACCTCCTTCTCCCTTGGAAACGTTATGAATCACAGTGAAAATTATTTCCCTCAAACCGTTCCTTCAAGACACTTTTGCATTTAAACAGTGCCGTGCAATTTACCAGGTGTTTTTACATGCGTGCATTATAGACAGGCAGGACTGTGATTTGTATATATCATTCATTCACTCAGTAAAACAGTTACCAAAAGCCTGTACATTCCAGGACCTGCCCAAAGCCACCAAGTATTCTTTTATCTATTGCTGCATGCCAAACCAACCATTCATGTTGCTTGCAAGTTTGCAATGTGGACAGAACTTGGTGGAGAAGAGATTTCTATGCTCCACGGTGTGGAGGCTTCAGCTGGGGAGCATAAAACAGCTGGGAGGTAGGATCATCTGGGGGTTTCTCCACTTACATGTCTAGTGCCAGGACTGGGATGATTTAAAGCCGGGGCTCAGTGGGGATTATTGGCCTGAGAGCACCAGTACTCAATGGCCTCTCCTTGTAGCTTGGGCTTCCTCACAGCATGGAGGTCTCAAGCCCAGGGCTTGAAAAGTAAATATTCCAGTGAACAAGGTGGAAGCCAAATGGCTTTTTTGTGGCCCAGCTTCCGAAGTCACATAGTATCACTTCCATTGTTACCACCTCTCTTGGTTGACACAGCCATAAGCTGGTCCAGGCTTACGTGGTGGAGACACAGAGCTCATCTCTGGAGAGCAGCAGTAGCAAAGACTACGTGATGTGTTTTAAAACCACTACACCAAGTGTCAGGACCGGATCCAGACCTATTGACTCCAAGTCCAGACTTATTAGAGTCAGGTTAGTAGAGATTACGGGGGAAAGCAAGAGGATTTAGCCTTGGGCAGAATTGTTTCAAACCCTAGATCTTTTACATATTTGGTGCATGACCTCAGATACATTGTTTTACCCTTTCAACTGTCCGTTTCATCATCCATCATATGAAGAAACAGCAATTCCAAACTTAGTCCATTATTGTGACAATTCAGTTAAATGAGCCTGGTCAAAAGCTCAAATCATTTTTGGCACAGAGTAGGTGCTTAATAAATAGGAACTATTGATAAGATTAAAAAAACCTGTTTAACAATAATATTGTAGATTTTATTATTATTATCATTGTTATTGTTATGAATCCCCTAAGACATAATAAACCTAAGAAATATTCATTCTCTGCTTTCTTCTTCCATGATTCTAGCTTCCAACATGCCTTTTACTTCTAAACTTAATGACACCACCTCATCCCTGTGTTTCTATAGCCCTGGGGAGGAGAGGAGAATAGGCTTTCTTTTTTGCTAACATCTAGTTACTTTACTTCTTCTGTTTGATTTCTTGGTTTCTTATTTTAATGTTTTTTTAATTATTATTATTTTTAGACACAAGTTCTCACGCTGTCTCCCAGGCTGGAGTGCAGTGGCGCAATCATAGTGCACTGCAGCCTCGAACTCTTGGGCTCAAGTGATCCTCCTGCTTCGGCCTCCAAAGCACTGGGATTACAGGTGTCTGCTACCATACCTGGCTGATTCCATGGCTTCTTCTGTCATTTGTACAACCAATTCACTGTCGTACATCGGCTCTCCTTGAGATGTCTAGAATGGTGCCTCTTTCCCTGAGGGGTCTCAGAATGATACAACCTTCAAACTAGACAGGGGCTCTGTCACGGCAAGAGCCAAGCGGGATGGGGCAGCGGTGTGGATGAGAACACAGGCATCTGCCTGTCGTCCTCCTGTGTCTTTCTCTCTCTTTCTTCTTTGCTTCTGCCTTCACTCCTTGTCTTTCATTTTTCATTTTTTCATTTACAAAGATGGAACCATTGTATAACAACCCTCTGCAACTTGTTATCTTCACAATAAATCTTCAAGTCAGTGCTTGTAACTCTGACCTCACGCAGTTCTAATGCATTTAGAAATAGGTGCACAGTGGTCCACGTCATGGATGCGCCTGGTACGTCCGTGCATTTCACTGTTTATGGACATTCCGGAGTTTGCAGGGTTTGGGGGCTTTGGTGCAACAGGCAGGTCTGCATTCACCGTAGGCTCACGCACACACATCCTTGGGTATTTCTTTTTTCATTTCTGTAGAATGGATTTCCAAATGTGAAATGACAGGATCAAGGAGTATGTATATTTTTAAATTTAATAGATCTCACCAGATGACTTTCTGCAAAGGCTGTAGCATTTACACTCCGTTTAGCAAGCTGTTGCCACTGATTATCCAAAGACCTCTGTGCGCGTGTTCAGTTGACTCCTCCTGGGCGTGGCACTCTAGGTGGCTGTCTAGTGGAACAAGGATTTGCAGAATGGAGAATAAGGTAATGAAAGTAATGCCCAGATTTGCTGATTGAAATGAAATGTGTTTTATTATTTATGGATTTGTTCTCCCCACCCCCACCTTCTGCATTCTATAAAAATAAAAAAAGGCCTTCTCTCTACAGAATTTCCATCCTCTAATCTGTGAGTCCATGTAGGTGTCCTTGATATAGTTTATAATAAGGCACTTGAGAGGCTAATTGCATTGTATTTATAGCCTATAGAGGTGGCGCCCACTTCAGATGAGGAGTTTCCTTGGTAATGTACTAATAACCACAGGTTCCAAGAGGCTAAACTGAGACTAATGCAGGAAAATTCAAAGCCAGGCTTGCAGGGGACCCCATAAAGGCACTGAACGGAGCCGACAGACCACATGAGAGAGACAAGAGCTGGCGCATGGCGGTTGCGTGGGTTTCGTTTTATTCCTCGTGCCTTCACAGATTTCTGCAAACTCTGGGCTTAAAACCTGCACCAAAGTTAAGCTTTGTGTTGGCCATTTTGTATTCCTGCTGTCCCCAAATCCAGATGTCTCTATAGAGTCTGAAAACCTGACCCTGATTTCTGGTCCAGCCACATCTCACCATGCCGCGTTATAGTCCTGCTTGCTTCTGACCGCGGCAATTCCTGCAAGAGTTCTTCTCTCCTTCAGGACGGGTGAAGTAACCTGCTCATCTCTCTTTGCCTCCTCTCTCCGCCTCTGTCTCTGTTTCTCTCTCTCTCTGCATCCCTATCAAATTTCCCAGTTAACAATGACCAGTTGCCGATCCCTGTGAATCTGCATCATTTTAACACTTATGTAGTTGATTTGAAATGACAATTTTCTTGATAAATACTAATAAAAACATTTTGGAGTTCCTATGTTCTAGGCACTGAGCCAGGCACCACATATTTGCACTGTGTCATACGTAATAATACTGCAAGTAGGAACAATTGTCATTTGATAGATGATGGTATTGAGGCCCAGAGAGGCTTAGTGACGTGCCCAAAGACACACAGGTAATAAGTGAAAGATGTGGGATTTACACGTGCACATCCGATTTGGCTTGGACGTGCACGCTATTATACCGTCCTACCTCCTGTCACAGTGCCTCACCAAAAGGCACTGGCTTATCTTCCTTTTTAGGGCCACATACCATCTCTGCCACTTAGTGCTTCTTCATCTTCATTCTCATCATTCCATGCGGTGAACACCCGCTGTGTGCTGGCTGCCTTCGTGTACCTGGTTACCAACCACCCTACACGGTTCCAGCTTGCACATTCGTGTCCGGCAGTCCCTGGCCCAGCGCCGAGGGGGCGGTACAAAGTCAACCCAGTTACTTTTACTCTTCACCGTAAGCATTTTGAGGGCAGATGACTTCTCACCACTGTCCTGCGTCTCTCTCCTGCCCTGCCCAAGGCAGAGCCATATATCTATTGTAATCGATTCATGATCTTTTAGCACCGAGCACTCTATATGGTACATTCACACACGCTCGGCCCTCCTTGTAACCATCAGCCCTGGTTTACAGCGAGGGAACCGAGGCCTTGAGAGACAGATGCTCATCTAAGCAAGTATCTGCTGCTGCCCAGAAAGTTACACAATAGGGTTCTCAACCGAGGGTGACCTCCTTCTGCCCCTGGAGATATTTGGTTTTCACCACTCGGAACCTGGAATGTAGCCAGGGATGCTGCTAAACATCCCACCATGCATAGAACAACCCCTAAGACAGAATGATCAGGACCAAATGTCAACAGCACTGACTATGAGACACTGCTCTGGAAGAAAGGAAGGAGACATTTTATTTTATTATATTTTCTACTTTTGGATATCTTAAGAGATGCAATTTTTATGTAATACTTACGGAAACACTGAATGTTCTTTCCCTCCTGAGATCTAAGCCCACAAAACTCAAAAATAACTTTTGATTATGTATGGACGTATAAGGAAAAACACATGCTATCATTCTGAAAGCAGAGTAAGTGAGCCTTAATTTTCAACAGAGTTTTTAGATATATATATTTTAAAAAGCATGTCTACATTACTTTCTTTTCTATTTGGAGAGACCGAAGGCACCAGTTGGTTTTAAAGGACAGTATTACTAAGACATGGGTTCTGTGATTCAAATGATACAGTTTCATATTCCCACCCAGGCAAAGGTTGGGCATGGGACTTTTTTCATTAAGAACTCTTGGTTCTATACTTATAACCAAATAAAGATCCTAAATGAATATCTTAAGTTCTGTTTGTTTGAATGGTGACACATTGATGGGTGAAATTATATGATGTCTGACATTTGTTTTAAAATGCTCTAGCAAGAAACAAAGATGGGGGTTGATAAATAAAACACAATCAGAAAAATGTTCATAATTAATACAATTGAATAATCGTTACACGGGGATTCATTTTACTGTTCTTTCTACTTTTGTGCAAGTTTGATAATTTTCAGAATAAAGTATTTAAAAATTGTGCACTCTGGCCATCTGCAGAATGACAAGCAATTTTTTGCAAATACAATAAATAGAACTTGTTTCTTGCTCCATCTCTGTGGATGCAGCAGCAATTTCTTGTGCAAAATCCCATGCGGTGTCTAGATCGTTGTTTAATCCAGCTACTGTTTTTCATCTCAGGATTTTCAGGGAACTGTGAAAATTAAAAGTGACCACAATATGGGCAAAAGATTTGAGCAGACACTTCACAAAGGAAGCGACGGGAATGGCCAATAAGCACATGAAAAAGCGCTCCGCATTGTTAGTCATTAGGGAAATGCAATTAAAACCACAAGGAGAGACTACGACACACTGACTAGGATGCTTCAATTAAAAAGATTGATAACTACCAAATGTTATCAAGGATGAGGAACAACTAAAACTCTCTTATATTTTTTTTTTGGGAATATAAAATGGTACAACTATTGTTTGGGGAAAAAAGTCTAATAGCTTCCTTTAAAACTAAATATATACCTTCTTTATGATCGAACCATTCTACTCTTAGGTGTTTATGTAAGAGAAATGAAAACATATGTCCACAAATATACCTGTATTAGAAGACTTTTCATAGAAGCTTTGTTCATAATAGCTCTTCCCCAGCTGGAAACATCCCAGGTGTCCATCAACAAAAAAAATGAGTCTGCAAACTGGGTAGATTCGTGCAAGAGGATACCACTCAGTAATAAAAACAAATGAGCTATTGAAACAAAGACATGGATGAATCTAGAAAACATTGTACTGAGTGAAAGAGGTGACAGTACATACCATATAGTTCATTTATTGGAGGTTCTAGAATAGGAAAAAGTAATCTGCAATGGAGAAAATCAGAGCAGTGATTTCCCCGAGGGATTGGGGAAGGGTTGGTTAGACTGGGGAGAGTACAGGGGAACTTTCTGGGTAGATGGTGATGTTCTACAACTTACCAGGAGTTTGTGTTTCACAGGCCAAGATATTTGTCAAAATTTTACAAATGTTGCACTTAAAACTTGCACATTTCAAACTTTCACCTCCAAGATGGAATGACAAAGACCAGCTTTACCCTCTCACCTGAAACAAGCAATAAAGGGGCAAAACATGTACCAGGCACCCGACAAGAGGTGATGAAGGATGAGGGACAGGAAATAATGAGGTGAGCCCAGTTATTGTCTCAGGTCACCGTGTTGGGAGATTCCTGGCCACAATGCAGGGAAAGGGAGCCCAGGACAAGCTTGGCAGGTATCTCGAGTAAGAGACAAAGATGAGGGTCTAGGGAGACGAAGATGATTGTGGTTTTTAGAACAGTGTACTGGAGAGAAGGACATAAAGAAAGAAAACTATGAGGATAAGCAGGGAGTCTCCCGCAAGTGTTTAATTGAACACTAATCAGCACATGAGTGGTGCAATTCCTTGAGGACAGGAAACAAGCCCCCTTATTGGATTAGAGGTGAGAGTGTTTGGGACCCATACGGGTCTGGGAATAGTACCTGTTTCCAATAGCCAGACTGAAAAACCTTGTAATTTATAGGATGGTGAGTCGAATACTCAGAAGGGGTATTGCCTCAGTAGTGGAGAGTAGCACTGAGCACTGTTCTGATCTCACATTACAAATCTTAAAAGTAACACTTTAAAGGTTCAAATTGTACCGAAGTAACTAAGCTGTATTCAGGACAAAGCTCGAGAATATTTATGGGAATACAAAAATAATCCAGCACCAACAAAGATAAAATTTACAATATCTGGCATCCAATCAAAGATTACCAGATATGCAAAGAAGCAGTAATAGACCACCCATAATGAGAAGAAAAGTCAATTAATGGCAATTGACTGAGAATTGACACAGACAGTAAAAGGCATAGAAAGAGCATTAAAATAATTATTATAATTATACTTCATATGGCCAAAGAGTTCATGGAAGTATAAAGTGACTGAACTTTTAGAGATAAAAGATAAAAACTATAATGTGGGAAATAAAAAATACACTGGAGTATCGGGGGAGCTCGGGGGAGCCAGGATGGCCAACTAGAGACAACGCTTTTGAGATCATCCCAGCTGGAAGGTAGAATACTGGACTGAGGAAAGCAGAGAGACAACAGGGAGAGACAACAGAGACATCTAGAGACCCATGCAGGAAAAACTGTAAGGCTGAGAAAGAAGAAGACAGAGAAGATAGTGATGTGGTTGAAATCCAGAGTAGCACACAAATGGCTGCATCTCCATGGCAGGTGTTCATTCCTGGCCAAGCCTGCCACTGAGAGCAAGGCTGCCATGATTTGCGAGCTTCCTGTCCACAGGCATTTTGTGGGATCACATGCTAGCTGCTTAGATAAGTGGGCCAGAACTCGTTCCCCCCCATTCACAAGAGCAGGGAGATGTGGGGGTGAGATCTTGGTCCCAGACATGGGTAGTGGGGAAATCCTCACAGACATACCCAACAAGAGAGTGTAAGGGGTACTGAGGAAGGGGGTCTGTGAGCATGCTCATCTCCCAGCCTGCTGAAGAACCACCATATTGGATAGGAGTGTGGCACTCAGAGTGAATTAGCATCGTCCCCAGTTCCCATGACATCCTAATGCCTTGTCCACTCCGGTTGAATGGGAGCAGTGGCTCCTCCCCCCACTCATTACAATAGGGAGTGCAGGCTGAGCCAAGAAACTCGTGAGTGGCAGCTTCTCCCATGCAGGAGCATGTCCCTGGCAGAGGCCTCTGCAGACACATAGACCCACCTCTCTCCCCTTGGGGTACTGTGGTGGAGCAGGCATGCTCAGCTGGGGATTCCCCTACTCACCAGTGTCCTGCAGAGACACACTTTAGTGGGTCAGACACATGGACTGAGGGGTAGTTTGAGAGTCAGTCTCAGGCGGTGAGGGAACTCACACAAATTGATCTGATGGGAGCATGCTGTGGAGTTACAGGGAGCAAATAGGGAGGGTGCCCATCCCACCTTGCAGAGAAACTGAGCTAGTGGACAACAGTGGAAAGAGTCTGGCTCAAAGACTTAGCTCTCAAGCAATTAGGCCCCTCCCTCGGGAACAGCCTACCTGGCTTGGAGAGATTGCCCTGAACTTTACACCTATGGCTCCCCCTACTGGCTGGATAAGCAACCTCTGAGACATGCCAATTCCTCGCAAAACCTCTCTGGCTTTCACAATCCAGCCACAATTTGTCTTGCCTCTCCCCTCCCCTGAGGGAGAATGGAGATCAAGCAAACCCTTGGGAGCTACAGGGTCCCTGCTAAAGCTTGCCCCACCCCAGGGACCAGAACTTACCATGGGCACACAAGACCATCTCAGCAGTTGGTTCTTCCATGCAAACATCAATTAATGACAGCTAAACATAGCACCTTCCAACTCAAGCAAAGAGGGAGCAGCTGATTCACACTCACAAGCACCATGAGCATACCATGCTCATGGATTGGCAGAATCCACATTGTTAAAATGTCTATACTACCCAAAGTGATTTACAGATTCAATGCAATCCCCATTAAAATACCAATGTCATGATTTGCACATCTAGAAAACATAATTCTGTGCATCATATGGAACCAGAAAAGACCCCAAATAGCCAAAGCAACCTTAAGGAAAAGGAACAAATTGAGACTTCAAGCTATATTACAAGGCTGTAGTAACCAAAACAGCATGTCACTGGCACAAGAAAAGAGACATAGACCAATGCATCAGAACAGAGAGCCCAGATATAAAACCATTCTCATATACCCATATGATCTTTGACAAAGCAGACAAAAACATACACTGGGGAAAAGAATACCTATTCAATAAATGGTGCTGGGAAAATTGGAAAGCCACATGCAGAAGACTGAAACAGCATCGCACCTCTTATGACTCACAAAAATTAATTCACAATGGATAACAGACTTAAACCTAAGGCAAGAAGCTATAAGAATTCTGGAGAAAGAGGTTGGAAAAACTCTTATAGACATTGGCTTACGCAAAGACTTTATGAAGAAGACCCTAAAGGCAATCATAGCAACAACAAAAATGAATGGGACCTGATTAAATTTAAAAGCTTCTGCATAGCCAAGAAAACAATTGATACAGCAAATAGACAGCCCACAGAATGGGAGAAAATATATGCATGCTACACATCTGATAAAGGGCTGATAACTAGAACCTATAAAGAACTCAAGCAAATCAGCAAGAAAACATCAAACAACCCCATCAAAAAGTGTGCAAAAGACATGAACAGAAGCTTTTCAAAAGAAGATAGACTAATGGCCAATAAACATATGAAAATTGTTCAATGTTTCTAATCATCAGGGAAATGCAAATCAAAACCACAATGAGATATCATCTAACTCTGGTGAGAATGGCTTCTATCAAAAAGTCCCAAAACAACAGATGCTGGAGTGGATGCAGAGCGAAAAGAACACTTATACACTGTTGGTGGGACTGCAAATTTGCACAACTTCTATGGAAAGTAGTATTGAGATAGCTCAAAGAACTAAAAGTAGAGCTACCATTTGATCCAACAAACCTACTACTGGCTATTTATCTAAAGGGGAAAAAAGACAGTTTCCAAAAAAGACACTTGCACTCAAATGTTCATAAGAGCACAATTCACAATCACAAAGATGTGGAAATAGTCCTAGTGCCCATCAATACATGAGTGGATTAATAAAATGTGGTATATGTATACCATCGGGTACTACTCAACCATAAAAAGAAAATGGTGAACTAATACCTTTTGTAACAACCTGGATGGAACTGGAGACCATCCTCCTAAGTAAAGTATTGCAAGAATGGAGAAACAAACGCCACATATATTGGAACTAATTGATCAACACTCACATGTACATATGGTAGTAAAATTCAAGGGAATTCAAGCAGGTGGGAAGGGGGAGAAGAGGATGGATAAATTCACCCCTAACGGGTACAATGCACACTATCTGAGTGATGGGCACACTTATAACTTTGGCTCAAATTGTACAAAAGCAATTCATGTAAACAAAATTATTTGTACCCCCATAATATTCTGAAATAAAAAAAATACATCAGGTGGGATTAATGGATAAGATTTAATGTCTATGTTTAGGAAAAATGAGTAATGAACTTGAAGACATACCCATAGAAACTATCCAAAATGAAACACAAAGAAAAAAAAGAAATATTTGAAAGATTAACAGCATCACTGAGCTGTGGGATGAGCCTACTATATGGGTAACTGGAATCTCCAAAGAAGAAAAGAGAGGTGGGAAGAGATGGAACTCCGGATCTACACAAAGGAATAAAGAACATGGGAAATTGTGGGTGCTTATTTATTTATGTAAGTCAATATATATTTTTCTTATCATTTAATATTTTTTAAAAAGACAATGGAATGCTTGACAAAAATAAGAACAATATAGTGCGGTGTTGATGACATGTATGAAAATAAAATGTAAAAATCAAAGCATTGTATAGCTAATAGGCTAACAGGCCAAAGAGACTCAATGGAATTATAAAAAATTCAATTAATCCAAAAGAAGACAGAAAAAGAGAAACAGGAAACATAGAAGGGCAATTAAAAAGTTAATAGCAATATTATCAGTTGGAACCTAACCACACCAATCACATTGATGATCTAAATGTAAATGGTCTAAACAAACTAATTTGGAAGGCTCATTATTATTAAGAATCCCAGACTGGTCTACAGATTTTAAAAAAATTCAAAATCTTAACAGACTTATTTGTGGAAATTGATAAGCTTATTCTAAAATTTTTATGGAAGTGGAAATGACCAGGAATAGCCAAAACAACATTGGAAAAGAATAAAGCTGGTTGGAAACACTAGCTGAGCTCAAGACTTATAAAGCTTCTTGGTCTGTAAGGCTATAAAGAAATTATAATACACATATCAGTGGAACAACAGAGTCCACAAAGTTTAATGATGGAACAATTGGATATCTATGTGCACATACACACAAAAAAGGGCTTCTATCTTCAATGCATAGCTTGCACCATAACAAAAATTAGCTCAAATTGGATCACATAGCTAAATGTAAAACCTAAAACTGTATATAAAATGTCTAGAAGAAAACATTTGTGACCTTGGATTAGGCAAATATTTCTTCGGTACAACAACAAAAGCATGATTCATAAAAAGCCAAATTAGTACATTAATCAAAATTCAAACCTTGTGCTCCTCAAAAGCACTATTAATAAAATAAAAAAACAAGTCACAGTCTGGGAGAAACTATTGTCTATCTTCAAATCATCTGATAAAGGATTTGTGTTCAGAATATACAAAGAACTCTCAAAACTCAACTATAAGAAAGCAAAAAAAAAAAAAAAGACAATAAAAAACAAACAACAGATTTGAACAGACCCTTCACCAAAGAAGGTAAACAGATGGTAAATGAACAAATGAAAAGATACTGAGTACCATTAGTCATCAGGGAAATACAAACTAAAGCCAAAATGAGATACCACGACGTACCTATTAGAATAGCAGAAATCCAAAAGATTGTTAATAATTAAATGGTATCAAGGACGTGGAGCAACCAGTCCTCACACACACCTTCTGGCAGGAAAGTAAAGTGGTGCAACTACTTCAGAAAACAGTTTGGCAGTTTCTTAAAAAGTCAAACGTTCCTCTACCGTATGATTCAGTCATTCTACTCCCAGGTATTTGCCCACGAGAAAGGCAAGCACAGGCCCATCTAAAGGCTTATACGTGAATGTTCACGGCTACTTTACATGTAATAACCCCAAACTGGAAATACCCCGAATGTCTATCAGCAAGTGAAAAACTGTGCCTTATCTGTGCAACGGATACCATCCAGCAATGAAATAACTGAAGTATACGCTATTTGGCTGAATTTCAAAATAATTATGCTGAGTGAAAAAAATAGCAAGTAAAGCAAGAAGGCATACACTAAGATCCATTTACAAAAAATTCTAGAAAATAAAAACCAATCTATAGTGATAAAAAACAGGTCCACGGTTGCCTGGGGAGGGTGGAAGGAAGAGTCACAGAGGGCAGGAGGAGTCTTCGGGGTGGTGATGCGGTGGTCTCACGCGTGCCTATACACCGCACATCGAGACTCGCCAAAGTGTGTGTTAACTACACTTCAGTAAAGCTTTT
Source organism: Lepilemur ruficaudatus (assembly GCA_963574885.1). NCBI lineage: Eukaryota > Metazoa > Chordata > Mammalia > Primates > Lepilemuridae > Lepilemur > Lepilemur ruficaudatus. The sequence goes on along the minus strand of CAUYRT010035396.1, from coordinate 24,921 downwards.
AAAAATGTTTTAAAAAGGTTGATTTGTTACATTTTATGTAGATTGAAGCCAGAAAAAGAACCACAAACAAATACAGTCATGCGCCACGTAACCATGTTTCGGGCAACGATGGGCCTCACGTATGAGGGTGGTCCCGTAAGATTATAACAGAGCTGAAAAATTCCCCTCGCCCAGTGTTGTGGCAGCCACGGTGACGCTGTAGGGCCACGCGTCACTCTCACGGTTGCGGTGAGGCCGGTGTAAACAGCCCTGCTGCACTGCCTCCGTATAAAAGCATAGCGTATACAACTGTGTACAGTATGCAATACTTCACAATGATAGTAAAGGACTATGTTCTGCTTTATGTATTTATCATGCTATACTTTTTATTGTTAGAGCGTATTCCTTCCATTTATCGAAAAAAAAGTGAACCGTAAAAGAGCCTCGGGCGGGTCCTTCAGGAGGTACCCAGCGGAGGCATCGTTACCATGGGAGATGACAGCCTCACGTGCGTTACTGCCCTGGGGACCTTCCAGTGGGACAGGATGTGGAGGTGGCAGACGGTGACACTGATGATCCTGACCCTGGGCAGGCCTAGGCTAATGTGTGTGTTTGCGTTTTTAACAAAAAAAGTTTGAGAAGTAAAAAAAATTTAAATAGAAACAAAGCTTACAGACTGAGGTTATAAAGAAAGAACATATTTTTGTATCAATCTATGGCTATCCTATGTCCACTGTACAGATTGCTGGCAGGTGGCACCTGCCTCTATTTTTTTAGCCCAGTGAGTGTGTCTGTGAAACTCCCGTGCTAGAAGGTTCTCTACATCACCTTTGACTCTTCCTCGATGTTTGGGGCCATGCCAAGCCTTCCTGTATTTGATTGGTGTTTTATCCATAACCGTGCTAGAAAAGTTTCTCTCTAATTCAGTGACCAGGACTCCTTTATAACTTTCTCAGTGGTCACCAAAGAAATCCCGGCTGTTTGTTGTTGACAGGCTGCCGTCACAGTGAGCAGGCGGGTCCTCCCTCCACATGTGGCCCGTGTGGAAAGTGCTCGTCACAGCTGCTTACTTTGCACTTCGGGCCTCGCCTAGCGCGGCTGTTTGGATGTCGTGTGCGTTTGCTTGCTCGGGCTGCCTTAACAAACCACCCCAGGCTGGCCGCGCAAACAAGAGGCATTTGTCTGCTCACAGCTCTGGAGGCCAAATGCCCACGCCCAGGGTGGCAGGGCTGGTTTCCCCTGAGGCCTGTTCCCTGGCTCGCAGACGGCAGCCCTCTTGCTGCCCCGTCCCATGGCTGTCCCCCTGGGCACGTGCCCCTGGTGTCCCTCTATGTCCAACTTTCTGTTTCTTATAGGGAAGATTGGCTTAGCGACCATCCTAAAGACCTCATTTTAACTTAATTACCTCTAAAAGGGACCTGCCTCTAAATACCGTCCCATTCTGAGGCCCTGGGGATTAGGGCTTCCACATATAAATTCTGTGGGGACAGTTCAGCTCGCAGGCTGGTACGTTGCACCTGCATTCTGCTGTGTAACCTTTCCCTTGGTACAAGCGCTGCCGCAGACGCTGATGTACGCCCAAGTGGCTGTTTCTAGAGGAACGGGTTCTGCCCGACTCTCTCCACCTTGCCTCAGCTCCAGTGCCTTCACTCCGGTCCAGGCTACCATCACCCGTCATCTGGAATGTTCCAGTGGCCTAGAGGTCAATGTTTGTTCTCCATGCAGCAGGCCGAGCAAGCTCCGCAACGCAGAGGTGCAGTCGTGTCCACACGGACGACGTCCGCTCCACTTCAGCCCTTCAGTGGCAACGGGGATCCAGTCCACACTCCAGCTTGGCTTTACAGCCCCCCGCTCAGCCTCCAGCCCGCGGCCCTCTGTGCACCAGGCACCCTGGCTGCTGGTCTGTCCTTTGACGTCCTGAGCTCTTCTTTCCCCACGGCCTTCACACGACCTGCTATTGCTCTTCTGGACCCCTCTGCTCCCACCGAGACCCGCCCTATTGAGCGTAACGGTCGCTCCCTGCAGGGTGAGGGTCCCTGACCACCCCACCCCCACCACAGACCAGGGTAGGACCTCCAGGTATGACTTTCGTTACATCTCATGTTTCTCCTCACGTGGCCTTTCAGGGCTGTTATTAATTCTGCAGTTACATATTTTAACGCCTGCCTCCTCTCCTATACGGTAGACTCCATGCAAACGGGGAAAAGGTTCAACTTGTTCATTGTCGTAGCCCCAGCCACGAGCCGATGCATCACACATACTAAGTTCTCAATAAATACTTGTTGAATGAATGAACGAAGGCTTTAAATCAACCGACCCCTACCTGTTTGCCACAGTTTACACATTACTTGTTCTACTCACCCTTTGATCATGAGACCTGAGCAGGTCTCATCCTGGGCTGACAGGTGATGAGGAAAGAGACCAGTGAGTCATGTTCTGAGCAGCTGCAGTTAAGGTCAGAGGAGGGGGAGGGCAGGGGTGGGCAAGAGCGAGGTTAACTGTTGAGGTGCCCGGCATTGGTGACCTTTGCCCCATGACCCTCCCACGCTGCCCCATTCATTAGCATGGGTGGGTGCAGGTTGGATATAATTTTAAACAACAGTTTGAGGCATTTCTATTCTGGTTCTGAAACAGCTTAAATATTTTATGAGTTTTTAAGATTGGGAGAAATTAAAGCAAGTATGTAATCTTGCTCTGTGTGTGTATAAATATATACACATATGAAATTTAAATATACTCACACAAAATCTTATTGTAGAGAATCTCATAAATCTAAAAAAGATAGGGAGGCTAAAAAAAACCTACCCATATGTAAACATAATATGAAAATATATTCAGTGTTAATTCCAGAATTTATTGCAATCTGCAGTACATCTTTAACAATTGCCCGTGCAGTCTCCCAAGAGCAAGGGGGAATTTTTTAAAAAAATGAAATATTTTGCATAAAATATTTTGATATTAAAAGACAATATAGCTTTTAAAAACTATAAAAGAAATGTCTAGCAAGAGTTGTAAGGGAACAGTTTTGGGGGAAAAATGCAATTTTGCTATAGTTTCTATCCTCTGAAAGTGGGACCAGTGTACTAGATAATTATGTACTTTGGGATCATTAAGGGGCTTTTAGCAAATAATTTATCTAGTGTTCAAATGGGAATGTAAATAAATGAGTAATTTTTCCTTGTTAATTATAATTCTTGTGAATTACAATGTCTAGGCACCTCTCCAGGACCACAAATCCACCCATGAGTCAGAAAATGCCACCAACAATGTTGATACTGCCTTTGATGAAGTTTTTTTTTTTTCCATGAGTAATCATTATCTTCGATTTTAGACTATTTCAGAAATAAAAACTGACAATAAAGGTAACTTCTGTTTCATTCCATTTCTTGTATGCATTTTATAGTTTATAGTATGTTTCTATATCTCAATGAAGCAATTTATGGCAGAGGCATTACTTTTTATTAAGTACATATTATGCATATTTCATTACAACTTGCTACAACGGAACGTCTTTTAAAAGATAACTCCCAAGTCACTCCTGTGTCTGCCAAAATGAAAAACAAAGAGAATGCATTTCAATGTGACTTAGGCTAAGAAATTCTATGAACTATAAATGTTAGAACAATTGTGGTTTGGATCTTATTTAAGGTTTCAAAGCATTTTGCCACTGATTTGGTTTGATTACCATATTATCCGGTTATGTGCGTTAGAAAATGTCTCTGTGATGTGCTTCTGTAAATGATCTCGTGACTTATGCACTCTTCTTCCTTTAAAAACCAAATGCAATTCACAGAAGAGGCTTATGGATTTGCAATTAAAATAGGAGTGTGTTGCCTCAAACCAGAGAGGGTGAGGTGGGGTTTGACCTTCCATTTGTATATAGTAGCAGGTCCTAATAGTATATGTATACGTGTGCTTTTTTTTTTTTTTCCCAAATTCAAAGGAAAACAATTTGCAAGTGCAAGCAGGGTAAGTGGTAAGTCTCAGGTTTTCGAGGATCTGATGGTTTTGTAAATGCTAATTTTGAAAAGGGCACTCAGAGAATTCTTAGTACAGGAGGGAGGGAGAGAGCTAAGGCATCTATTTCAACCCACTTAATGATAGTTGAGATATCAAAAACCCCAAGGATTACAATTGTAGCATCGGCTTCTGTCTGTGGAGCACCTACTATGCTCGGAGCCGTCTCGGTACCATGCCACTCCATCTCCAGCAAAAGCTTGGCAAGATTGGTGGCGTCTTCAATTTAACCAAGGGGCAACGGCTTGCTCAAGGTCACAAAGTCAGTGAGTGGTGGGGTGGAGATGCAGACCCAGAGCAGATCCAAGCAGATCTCCCTTTACTCTCTGCTGTCTACACTGCAGTTTGTTAATGGAATTAAAGAAGTGTGTAGCCAGTGCTATTCCCACTGCCCCCCAGTCGATTATAGGAGATGCTCTCTGATCTGCTCTCCACTGTAGTCAGTTTGTGGATTAGCTGCCACCTCTCAGTTCTCATGGAAACGCCCAAGGCCGCGCAGCATATGCTGACCACCTCTGGCCAGGGCTGCCCACACAGGTCCCAGATCACCAGGTGATCTGCCTGTCAGGGGTCACTTGGCTCGTTCCTGGTCCTCTGTGCTCCAGGTGTTCCTATTACTATAATGAGCTGATTTAATTAAATACTACATATTTCATGGAAGCCCACGAAACAGCAGGAAAAGAAAGTTGCTTCATGAAACTGAAGACGAAGTCTTCCAAAAGAAGGAGAGCTACTGCAGAAACTGCTGTCAAATCAGGTGCGGATCAGACAGCGCTAAAGGCTTGGGGGGAAAATGAGAAAAACCCGGAAGGATTCTGACTACTGGTTACTTGGCATGTCTCTTCACGTTCTAGCTTCACTTGAAAGAAACCGAGACTGGAAATCACAGAGCTTGCATTATAGATGCTATCCGTGAAAACGAGATCACGGGCTCCACCCCACCCAAAGAAAAGGCAGGGATCCAAAAGCCAAGGTCTGGTAAATTAATAAAACACATTATATATTTTAAATTAAAATGAAGGTCTTAAGGTATATATGATTTTCTACTTTAATGGGCTTTTTCATTAACTGACCAGCTAGTAGTCCCAATAGGATCAAATCCTAGGGTTTCGAATTTAATTTCTAAAATTATATGCTTAGCTCCCACTGGGGGCTTAGCCTACGAAGGGCATCGCGCAGGTAGGCGTGCACCATGAGTAAGGGTAATGTGAACGCTAGTAAATAACGTTCATCGGCCAGTTAGTCTTCTCAAGATTTGTAGCCCCTTCCTACAATTACCTCCATGTTATAGATAAATCAGCTACAACACAGGCAGTGTCCTCCAGGACTTCAGACCACTCCTGACGCCGAGAGTGGAGAGAATGTCAGACGTGGAGCCAGAAGACCTGGGTTCAAATTGTAATTCCACCACTGATAGACCTCACACAAGGTGGCCAACCTCTTTGAGCCTGTGTTACTTATTTGGTAAAGCAAGGACAGTCACGTAACCCAACAGGGCTGTCATCAGGGTCACACAAGGGTACCCAGGCAGATGCTTAATATATACTAGTTCTTTTCCTCTCCCCAAATTCTTGAAGAAAGGTGTACATTCTGCAAGACAGAAACAGACAGGGTCTGTGAGGCAGAGGAGGGAGGAACTCCTTTAGACTGACTGAACTAGGGAAGGCCCCTAAACAGCAGTCGTGTGAGCTGGATTCAGCACCTGAGTAGAACGTGGCACTCAGCAACAAGAACAGCAACAGCCAAGCAGTGGTGGTGGAAAGGCACAGGCCGTGGGATGGTGGGAAAGCATGGAGGATGGGCAATAGAGAGGATGGAAAGGACAGCTTTGGACAGACAGCAAGGTCCTTGTAGGCCAGACCAAAATGGTGGTACTTACCCAGGAAGACATTCAAGCGATTGACTTAGAGAAATGAGAAGCCACATAGTAAGTGTGGGAGGTGGGCTATGTGTCAAGGCTGTATTGCATCCGCCCTTCCCTCTCTCCCTCCATCCATCCATTTCTTCACCCAATAGTCATCCCACCACCCGTCCATCCACCCACCCACCAAACCACCCACTCATTCATCCTCCCATTCACCCATCTGTCCATCCACTTACCCTCCCCATTCATCCATCTACCCATCTCCCCTGTCTATCCATCTATCCATTGTCTACCTCCTACCCAATCATCTATCTGTCCACTCGTCTATCCATCAGTCCTTCTTTCCTTTCATCCATCCATCCATCCATCAATGCATCCTTCCTTCCTTCCATTTGTTTATCCATCCATCTACCCATCCATCAATCTTTTCTTCACAAAGAATAGAAAATATATAAGCGTTTTGGAGATAGATTCTTTCCCCTCTCTTTGTGTTGGTAATACTGCTATCACCACTATCATCACTACTAACACACCATTCAGTAACAATTCTTTGTATTAGTAGAGTGTTCTGCTGTTATCCAACTGATTTTAAAGTACTGTTCGATTTGAACCTCACAATAGTCACTTCACATAGTGAGGACAGGTGTATCTACATCACAGATAAGGACACACAGCTTACCAAGCTTACCAGGGTCGGGTAGCAGAACAAGGCCTCGAAATGAGGTCTTCAGATTTGAGATCTTTTCTTCCCTAGCTCATGCCTTATTTATCACCTAACAGCATGGACCTATCGGGCTAAAGAAGAAGGGCCCCTTCCAAGTTTGAGGTCATCCGTGGCAGCCACCAAGCGGCCGTCCCTGGTTTTGAGCCCCTACCTATGAATGGGAAGAGGGCTGCTTATTATACAAACGTGCACAGCGTCTGAATGCTGCGTGCAGAAATGTCCCCATTCATAGAGTAGGAGACAGCTGGAAGTAATCTCAAATGCATTATGCATTGTGATTGCATTGGCAGAGGGGTAAGAAATGTTAAAGTTTTGTTACAATAATAATAACCATTGTGACAATACGATTTGTTTTACTGACGCCCATTTTTTGGCAACTCTGTCGTTATAAACACAGCATGTGACTGTACTGTAATGAGACTGTATAAACTTATGCTTGTTTGGGAGGATGTGTTCATCAAGCCACTCTAGGTTCTTGGTTTCTGGGGCACTTCTCTCTCCACTTGTGACCTTCCACTGCAGGCCTGGTGTGGCCCTGCTATGTGGGGCCAAGCTTGTCTGAATGGAAGACCTCTGATTTGGGAGGGAGGGAGCGCACACCCTGGCTGCACCCTAGAATCACTGGGTGAACATTTAAAAAATACCCCCACCTGGTCACTGCTCCAAATGACTTAAATGAGATTCTTTAGGGATAGGGGCCAGGCATGGGAAGTTTTTGAAAATTCCCCCGTTAATTCTAAAGTGCAGTCAAGTCTAAGAACTACTGCTCTAGTTCAGTGCTTCTCAATCTATAATGCGCACACCTGGGGATCTTTCTAAAACACACATTCTGAATCAGTAGGTCTTGGGTGGGCACTGTGGTGGGAAGGGGAGAGAAGGGATGGGCCAGAACATTTCTGCTTTTCTATTAAGGTCCCAGGAATGGTAAGGTGGCTGGATCAGGGACCACGCTTTGGGTAGCAAGGCTCTGGCCAACCATTATGGATCTCCACGTGGGATTTACATAGGAATCCAGTGCCGACTGCAAATGGATTAAGATGCTCTGTTCCATGACTCTTGCATCCCAGGAACCAATGGAAATGACAGCTGTGCTTGACATTGATGTTGAAAATATCATAGAGAACAGACCACAGCAGGCTGGAGGTGAGCAAATGTTCTGACTTCCGAAAACCAGAGGTCAGACAAGTAGACTTGATTTAAGTGTCTGGCAAAATTCTGGAAGGAATCATTTAACAGACTGTTGCTGACACATGGAAAGAAAAGAGGTGATTACCAACAGCCAGTTCAGGGATACCAGTAATAAGTCACGGGCTTCTTGGTAGATTCCTGGACAGGAAGACTATCGTCATTTTGTCTGCTTTGAAGAGATGTCCCTGGAAGCAGGACTGAATTGATCGTGGTTAGCTGCACAGAGTGATGCAATAGTCAAATATTAATCACTAACTTTTACGTGTCCCATTCTCTACATGCATCAGCTCATTGAACTGTCACGGCACCTATCGATTACGTAGCGGCAAGTCAATTTCAAGAATGGTGAAATCGAGACTTAGGACATAAATGCAAACACTTCTCCCAAGCTGCACAGCTAGGAAGGCTGGGTTCAAACTCAGGTCTGTCTGAATCCACAGTTCCCTCTCCTTCCCAGCCTGCTCCACAGCCAAATGAAGACGTAACATTGACTTAACTGGAGAGAAGCACCCAATGAAAGAACCAGCCGCTGCCCACGTGAGGACAGACTCTTGCTCTCGGACACGGGTCAGCAGGGCACAGAAACCCCACAGCCAGGAAATGATGTCTGCTGTGGGAACGGCAAGACCTTTTGTGTAGACTTACTGCAAAGGATTAGGTAAGGCACTGTTTGCAAAGCACTTAGCAGGGTGCCTGGCACACAGTAGGTCTCTGCATGTAATAGTTGCTGCTACTTTTATAAATAAGGTTGACAAACATGGACAGCAGGATTCCTTCAACTCCAAGGCTCCATTCTCCTTGGCTTTCTGACAGTGAACACCTCACCGGGGCTGCCGTGCTTAGCTCCCACTGCCTGGCGCCCGTGCGGACTCTCATCTGGCACACCTCTGCTCTGCCTCTGCTAGTCCTTGGCCTCATCCAAGGCCAAATAAAGCCTTTCCTCTTTCATTAAGCTGCGTCTCCCTGTTCCAGTCTCGTCGATTTCTCTGATGGTTACATCTGCAGAGTTTGCTCTCACTCAGCCCCCCACTCGGGCAGGCTCTTTGGGTGGTGTCATCCTGCCCTTGTTTCGCGTGTGTTCCTCTAATCCTTTCAGAGGGATGGTAAGCTCCTTCAGGGCAGGCGAGTCAGGCCACAGCAGTGTTTGGCTTCTGTGGGTGACGTCGCATTTTAAGGCTTCCGAGGCCAGCGTGGGAAGGGAAGAGGTAGAGAGAAGATCAAAGCGTCTTGCGTGATCTCTTTTCTAAAGGTCCACATTTCCCTGCAACATCTGGATGTCAGAATCTGCTGAAAGTTTTCAAAAAGAATGGAGGGAATTGCCAACTCCGCAACTCCCCTCGCCTGTTAGATCCGGGATCGTTTGCTCCTCTAAGTCTCCCGGAAGGTGTCAACCGAACTACCGAGTCCTAGCCTGACAGTCTGCTCTTAACTAAGGAAGGGGTGGGGGGAAACTGCGGGAGCCTGCGCAATCCAGATTTTTCTATTTACAGCTTCAAGACAAAACACGAAACAAAACACAACTGGCAGCCCCGCCGGGGTGCGGCTTCGTTCAGCAAGGTGACGTTTTGTCCTCTGCGCCGGCCGTGTGGGCATTACATCTTCAACAGTGTCTACACCTCACATCGATGCTTTCACACTTTAGCAACTGTATGTCTATCAGGAATGAAAACTGCCACAGTGGCTTGAAGGAGTCGATCTTTGAAGTGGGTACGGGCAGCTCCATTGTGTGTCTAAGAACCTGCGTTGAGACTTCCCTGCAGTCTCTGCAGGTTCCGGGTAAGGGAACATCCAAACACGCAATTGTCGCCAGTCTTTAACATCCACTTACAAATCCACAACTTCATGCCTTTGTTTTTGCTGCAACTGCCGCAAATCCACTTAAACCGGTTGGCTGTCAGATGCAATTCTGGTGGCTTTAAAAGGCGTTTTACAACAAGTGTGGTCGCCGTCAGGGCCAGTCACACAGCAGCTGTAAAAGCACTTCCTAATTTAAAACACGATTCCAGGGCTTCGTTGCACGTACCGTGAAACACTAATACATTAAACAGAAACCGACAAAATATACCATGTTGTGCTAAACCGCATTTCATCTTCTAAGTGATTCTAGCACTGCCAAGCAGTAGTGGGCACCAAGAGCTTAAATAAAAATCCTGGGAGAAGTACTTAATGCTGAGAATGTCCACACCACCACCCTTTTTCTTCTGCGAAGCGAGGAAAGAGCATTGCCATTTGACCTCAGCGGCTGGACATAAGCGTGGGTAAGTGCTTTGCAGGCGTCCCGACCTGCCTGATCTGTTGCTAGTCAAGGCCGTGGCGGGTGCTGAGAGTAAAGATGCGTCCTTGGGCTTATAATTAGGCTCAGACACTCCTTGCTCTCGGGGAAGGGAGATGTGACTTGCTGTTAGTCACTGCAGTTCTGATAGTCACCTAAGCAAGCGGCAGGGAGCAGTCAGGAAGGTTAGGTTCTGCTGTGATGACAAGTAATGCCCAGATCTCAGTGCCTTAACACTTAGGGCGGCCAGACTGAGCAAATGAAAATAGGATGCTCTGTTAAATTTGAATTTCAGGTAAACAATGCATTTTTTTTTCAGTATGAGTATGTCCTGTGCAATATTTGAAATCACATGTTTATCTGAAACTCAAATTTAACTGGAGATCTTGCATTTTGTCAGGAAGGGTGACCCCCACTGGGTATCTACCATGGGCCGCTGGGGGCTCCTCTCATGTGGGCACCAGGCAGGGGGCAGAAGGGAGCCCTGGGAGGTCTCCACTGGCAACGCAGTCCTCCAGCAAGGAAGTGGCGCATAATATTTTGCTTACAACTCACTGGCAAGAGCAGTCTCCTGGCTTCACCCGAGTGCAAGGGTTCAGGAAGTTCAGCTCTGGGACGTGCTGGGCAGTAGGCAGAAGAACACTGAAGGTGGTACAGGGTCCGTGTGTGTGACTGAGGGCAGGAAGCAAGAGGAGGCCCTTCCAGTGGCACAAAGGGTGTCTCCTTTTAGACATTGTCCACTGCGGTCAGAAGAACAGTGACCCCTCCACCAGGATGTCTCTGTCCTAATTCTTAAAACCTGTGAATATGCTGCCGCACGTGGCAAAAGGGAATCTTCAGATGTGATTAAGCCGAGGCTCTTGAGCTGGGGAGAGGGTCCTGGGTTATCCGGGTGTACGCGATATCATCACAAGGGTCCTTATAAGAGGAGGGTGGGAGGGTCAGAGTCAGGGAAGGAGGTGGGACATAGAAGCTGGGGTTGGAGTGAGGCAGCCTTGAGTCCAAGAAGGCAGGTAGCCTTGAGTAGCTGGAAAAAGGACCAAACTCTCCCCTAGAGCCACCAGAAGGAGCCCGAGTCTGCCGACACCTTGACTTCAAGCCCTGTAAGACTTATAATGGACTCTGACCTCCAGAGTTCCAAGATAATAAATCTGTGCTGCTCTGCGGTAACAGGAAACTAATACATCCATGAACAGAAATAGGATACCGGCTCCGGGCGGTGGATTCCCGGTACAACGACCCCCGCAATCACAAAACCAGGCGTGGAGCCAGGAAGCAAGAGACTCAGGCGGAGTAGCTCTGAGCTGGTGCCAGGACGCAGCTCCCCGGCTAACCGAGTGAGGAGTGGCCGGGGAATGGGAGGCTGAGGGTAGGGGCAGAGAGCAGTGCTCTGCCTGCTGGGCTGCATTTATGCTTCTGGTATCTTCTATGTTTATTTTCCTGCTGCTCTCCTTTAGTGATTAGCAAAGTACGATTAAAATTTTAACTTGTTTCAGTTCTGATAGAATCTTCCAGGAGCTTTTTGTATCCATGTTTGGGTTACAGAGCAGACAGTGGGCTCTGGGGCCATGGGGGTGGTACGTATGAGTGAGAGTAAGAACGTCATTGAAGGGAAAAAGGAGGCTCAGAGAGGATATTTGGGGCCTCTTGACCCACCACTGTCCCAGATTCTGAGGTTTGTGTCAATAAGGTGCAATCTCTCATCTTCCACAGCACTATTTCAGGAGAAAAGCCAGTTATGTACAGTGAAAGTAGCGTCTGATGCTCAGAATCATTACTGGTGATTGCCATGTGACCCTCCTGCTCCTAGAGTCCCCAACCCAAGCCCGGAGTGACACAGAGATGAATAAGAACATTACGAGGAGTTATGGTGCTTGGAACAAATATTTGGCACCGTATAAATATTTCGTGAGTAAGTGAATGCATGGAAAGCTTTTGAATGATTTTCATAAACTTTTATATCTCAGTTCAGCTTTTATGTATCTAAATTTATCTGTAAAAGGGAGACGGAGAAACGCTAATATATTTTATTTTCCACGCTTGTTCAGGATTAGCAACCCCCATCCCATGAAGTTGTCAGGGTCAATTGCCAACGGATGATGGTCTGGAAGAATCTGGCATCATTGTTTTGTCTTCTGACCTGGTCCATGCAAATTTTAGGATCTTAATTCCAAGTCTTGACCTCTGGGGTTTCCTGTGGCTTCAAATTCTTGGTTTGAGATTAATCCTGTCTGATCTTTCTTTCTTCTTTTTCATTCCAGAACATCGTTAAATTGCTCTTTCTCACTGAGTGCCAAACACACAGCCAGGACAAAGGAAAAGTTTGGGAAGCGGCAAGAGGAAAGGAAACAGAAGAGTTGACATCATTGCTTGTCCTAAAGGCTCTATCCAAAGAGTGCTCCCGGGAGTCTTCTCGGGGCTCAAACTGCTGAGCAAATGGTAGTGGCAGGAGGGTGGGCTGCAGGGAGGGAAGGGGAGAGGCCGGTTGGCAAGCATGCAATGAGTCAGCGGGGACGCGGGGCTGGAACAGATTTTCCAAGTGCTGACTCACGGATGTCTCTGCACAAACGTCCCCGGGATTTCTCTCTGGAGGAAAATAAAGCCCACGAGGGCTTATTTTCCTGGGCCATTTTCTTCCACCCAGGTGCTCTTCCTCAAACCCGTCTCCTAAAGGAATAATGAAATCCTCCATTTCCATTGCAACTCGAGTCGAATGAAGGTCATGTTCTAGAAAGCTCTTCTGGCTTCCCCGGCTAAGGCTGAGCTTCCCTTCTCGGAGCTTCCGTGCGCTCTGTGATCCTTAGCGTTGCCCGCCTTGCTCAGAGGGTTGTGAGGAAGTGCTCGTGTTTAGCACACGTTTGGCCTTTGGCAAGCACTCTCCTCCCCGCCCACACCTGGTCATGTCCTCACCCTCACGGGTGCCTGCTGTGAGCGGTTTATTTCTTGTTTGGCTTTGTTGGGTTTTTCATGGAAAACAATGTAACAAGGTAAGGAATAAGTTTTGCATCAGAGTGAAAAGAGACAGTGCATGTGAACACAGCACCACGGGTGAAGCGACCCTCCCTGGGGCTTTGCAGACATCCTAGAGGAGGGAGCTTGAACAGGTTTACTTCGACCTGTGAGGGGCTGGGATGGCCCAGCTGACCTGTGCATGAATATATTCAGAGGCCCAGAGAGAATGCTCAGTACAAGTTCTTGGCCCATTTGCATTGCGAAAAAGAAGACAAATGCAAAACTCGATTCTGTGGGGCAGGCTGGACAGGTTCCTCATTGGATCCTTAAATAATCTCTCAAAACAACAACAAAAAACTATGCATTGGTTCATCTGAGAAATAAGACCAGAAAAGATGAGGATGCCTCAGTAACCCTCAGCTGCACTCTATGCAGGCAAGACCAACGTCCAGCTAATATTAAGTTGTTGTGATAACATCTCTTTTGACTCTCTTTTGACTGTTGATAGACATTAATAGGGCCACGTGGTCAGGAAAGCATGGGGAATGCTGGCTGGAACAATACTTTAAGGGCTTCCTCGCTGCACGACTTCTCAGAGCCTTTAAGATGCTAATGTAACCCATGAAGTTTCAAGAAGGGTGTCAGACACACCATGAACAAAACCATTTGGCTATATGGTTCTTTTTTCAAGGAGTATCTCACAGCACTGATGCTCCCTGGAACAGTATTTAGGAATTATTCTTCTATTGGCATCCTTCTGCTGGAAAGAACACACAACTTTAACAGGCTGCATGGAGTTCTATGTCCATTAAATTTGTCACGTGGGGTGTTTTAATGGAATAAAGGGAGAGGTGGAGAAATATTTAACAAATGCGGAGTCTAGGCATTTTGCTGAGCTAAAGGGAGATAATTGAAATCACACTAAAGTTCAAAAGCCTCATTTGTGTACATAAGTCTAGTGCCAATTTATCTATTACTACACTTGAATAATACAGAATTTTATTCAGTACTAATAGTGTGGGCATAATTATATGTTTTTCACACATGTGGAATTAATGGCACTAAATATAAAATAAGTAATCTGGAAAATTAGTCTTTAGGAGTTTCATCTCGTATTCAACACAAAAACATTAATGCACTTGAATATTTTTCTCCCAAAAGCAGGACAACTAATATTTAAGAAACACTTAAATGAAGACAAATGTCCCCACCAGAACTTTTTATACACTAAAGTGGTTGAAGGTGTTATTTCATAATTACATCAAATAAAAACTTGGGCAATTCAGTGCAGGGAACACAGCTGCGTTATTAAAAAGTAATTTTTCTCATTCCACCAAGTGCCTTCAACAAGCAGCACTAAGTGAGCACTTACTAGGTATACGAAGTCACTGTCCTAAATAGCTAGAGGGCACGACGGTCAACTGGAGGCAGAGCCTGCCTTCTAGAAGCTTCTAATCTCACGGCGGGGCAAGGCAGTGCCGGGGGTGAGGAGGGGATGTCAGGCGTGGCTGAATGCAGGCACTGAGTGTTGGAGGCAGAGCCCGCTTTGTTACCCACTCCCTGGGCTCGGCTGCTTCTGCGCTTGTTCCCCTTTTGCCCTGGTGGTGGCAACATGACTCCAGCAGGTCCCACCTGGCCACTTCCAGTTTCAAGTAAAGACACCAAGCTTCCCTTCGGGTAGCTTCTAAAATGGTCTCAAGACTCTCTCTGGTCGGATAGGCCTAGGTCCCATGTCCATGCTGGAGCCGATCACTGGGGCCAGGGAACTGCTGAGCACTGATTGGCTTAGGCCTGGAGAAGCTCCGCCCAAAACACCTGACCCGGGGGGAAGCGGGTGTGCCCAGCGGGAGTCGAGGGCGCTTGTTGGGCCGAGGGGGTTCCTGCTGCAGGCCGGCGGGGCGTTTGCACCACATACGGGCAGGAGACCAGGAAATAAACAATTGCTGTGCAGAACAGAGGAGAGGCGGTGTCCCGGAGGCGCCAGAGTCACCCTGGGGCACTTGGGGGACTGAACCACACGGCTGACTCTGTGCGGGTGTGCTGTTGAAAAACTGAACGCAATGCTGGTGGTCTGAGGGTGGGGCGGGCGGACGTGCCAACCACAGCACACAGGCATGACGGTAAAGTGTGTGTCCAAAGGCCTGAGACCGTCAGTGTGACGGGACTCAGGAAGTCCAGAGAGATGGCACAGAAGGCAAGGTGGCCAGGGTAGTTCATGGTCAGATCATGGAAGGCCTTAAACGCCATCGAAGGAGGCACCCTTGACAGACGTCTCCATGGCTGCTAGAAGACGGACATAAAAGTGTGGAGAGTGACTCCCCAAACTGCCTTCCATCCCATCGCACGCATTACAGTCAGGTTTTCGTGATGAAGCGTGCTCCTTGGAATCAAACTTTTAAAAACATCTTCTAAACTTCTTCCTATTAAAGAATCATGGTAATTGGTGAGCGTATATAAAAGAGGGTTTTATGGCCCATTGAGTTTATATAGATTGAAATGCTAAGCAGGCCCGAGCAAAGCCTCGGCGGGGAAGAGAGGGTGAGCACTCAGCGACTTAATGTCCCCTTTCCCGTTTACAGCCTACCCCGTACAGTGCCGGGAACCAGATAAATGGAGCGCTCCTATGGCTTCCTAAGGAAAGAAAAAAGAAACAGCCCCAAACTCCACTACCCATTTCGTTGCTGAGGAATGCGCTTTGTTCGGCAACTTTATTTCCTTCCTCAAGTGTGGGTCCAAGAAGAAAATGGCAACGTCCCTTTCAGGACTCCGCTTTTGCCCTGCATTGATGACAGAAGTTTCAGGGCTCAGCTCTCACCGGAGCTTTCATTCATTCATTCATTCATTCACTCCATCATTCGTTCTTTTATCAAATGGTTGTGAATGTCCGCAGTGTGCCTGGCACAGCTGCACGCACTGGGGACATAGTCAGGAACCAAACCGACGAAGCCCTTGCTCTTGGGAAGCTGACATGCCAGTAAGAACACCTGAAGGTGTCAGAGAAACAGGTATGTGTGTTATGTGACCAAGCACTGTGTCACGTGGGAAGGGGGAGAGCAGGGCAAGGGCTGGAATGTCAGGGGAGCTGGTATTTCCCATGGCCCAGCAGGGAAGATCTCACAGAGGCCTGAATGCAGGAAAGTGGTGTATTAGGGGCCTCCTGAGACAGGGAACAAATAGCAGAGAGGAAGAGAGCGATTATAAGGAATCGGCTCACATAACTATGGAGGCTGCCAAGTCCCCAGATCTGCAGTAGGCCAGCCGGAGACCCAGGACAGCTCACAGCATGTATCTCTAGTCCAAAGACCAGCAGGCTGGAGACCTGAGAAGAGCTGATGTTTCAGTCTGAGTCTGAAGAAGACCAATGCCCCGCCTCAAGTGATCAGGCAGGCAGAGCTCCCTCTTACTCAGCCTTTTTGGTTCTATTCAGGCCTTCAACTGATTGGATGAGGCCCACCTGCCTCAGGAAGGGCCATCTGCTTTACTTTGGTCTACTGATTTAAAGGTTTTTTTTTCCCTGAAAAATCTCATCTGGAAATACCCTCACAAATATATTTAGGATAATGTTGAACAAAATTCTGGGCATCTGTGGCACATAAAATTAATGGGGGCATGCAGGTACTGCAGGCAGAGGAAACAGCAGGTGCAAAGGCCCTGAGGTGAGTCCTTGCTTGGTGTGCTTGAGGACCAGCAAGGAGTTAGGTGGGCAGGGAGAACATCGTGCTCAAAGGGCAGGGTGGTGGGAGATGAGGTCCTAGAGGTCATGGGGAGATGGAGGTCAGGGGAGGATTTTAGACTTTAGGGAGACATGGCCCTTGACCTCTTAGTGCCCCGTGGCCCTGTTCAGACCTTCTCTTGGGCACTTCCAATGCACGAGGCCATTTATTTAGCCAGATGTCTGCCTTCCCCTCCAGATAGGGGGCTGCAGGGGAATGTGGCCCAGCACTTGTTCCCCTGTGCCTCCCCACCGCACCTCACCTTGCGGGACACACAGTAGGAGCTTATGCATTTATTGAGTAAATGCAGCAAGCCTGTCTTTTGACAGGAGGTATAAAATCTGAATGAAAAAAAAAGTATGGGTTTCATTTTTTTTCAAAGGTTTTGCAATTGAATCCAATCTTTAGTCAACTAAATTCAACAAACATTTGTTGCTTACCTTCATTATGCGAGGCATTGTGTTGGATACTGGGGACTCAGAAATGAAAAGCAAAAATAGACGTACAATAAACAAACTATGATATGCCAGTTGCTATACTGAATGTTTTGCATGTGTTAACTCTTATTGGATTCTTGAAATAACCCTCCTCGAGGAAGGTTATATATAGCTATGGTGCCCGTTACGTAATGAGGAGATCCAAGCCCAGCGCGGTTGAGGCAGAAGCTGGTCCAAAGTCACCCAAAAAGGAGAAGCTTAGATTCAAACTCGGGTTGTTCTGACTCTAAAACATTTCTGTGTACTCCACCTTGGTCAGGGGCCTTGCGGCGGGATAGGGTTGAGCTGTGGGTTGGAGGGAAATGTTTGCATAATATAGTACAAGTCGGACTATCACAAATGCAAAGCTAGGGTCTAAATACATTCCTGGGATCTCTGAGAGGGACTGGATGGGATCACCTATGGAAATTACTAGAACGTCCGGGTTGGACCTTCGAGGTGGGAAAGGGATGAGAATGTGTGGGAGCAGGAAGCAGCGTGAGGGGTTCCGTTATTTCTCTCTGCTCCTTCCTGGCCAGTTTCATCTCCACCTCCCTGTTCTCATCCTCTTCTTGTCTGAAGCGAACATGTCCATTTGCCTTTGCTCCATTCCATTTGATTTCTGATCTCTTTCCTAATTTTGTTAAAGAAAAAACATAGCTTCACTGTTTCCGTAGAAATGATAAATACTCACAGTGAAAATGCAAACAATACCGACAAGCCAAGAAATCGGAACCCACCCCAAATCTCACCAGTGGAGCTAAAGCACATCCGGACGCATGGTGAGGATGCACGTGAGACACACATAACATACACAACTGTTCACGGCGTGGTTGTGCCGTCTGTGCTCGTCCATCCAGCTAGACAAACCGGGAACCAGGAACCAGCCTGGCTACTCCTTTCCCCTTGTGCACGTGTGTGCTTTAAATGGCTGCCTGACACGCCTCTGCAGGCGCTGCAATGATTGACTCAACCAATCATCTGTTCCAGTTGTTTCCAGCTTTTCCCTGTGACCAACAGCAATATGATTAACATCTTCTGGTGTGCAGTTTTTCAAATTTTGTATTCCTTTCCATAGGGTACATACCCAGAAACCATTTCCCCCTGTCAAAGGAGGATATGGACGTCTTGTGTATTGATGCGTTTCGACTTCCACGAAGGTTCTAATGAGGTATCCTCCTCCTTCTAAGCATGTAGCTGACTACACACCTCCCCGATGTCCCCGAGAAACAAGTTTCTCCAGTTGTTTTAAACCGGATCAGTCTGAAAGTTGGGAAGGAAAATTTCTATTGTTTTTATTTGCATTTGTTTGATTATTGGTGTGACCATTTAAAAATCCTCTTAATGGCGAATTGATTTGCTTTCTTTTTATTTATTTTGTTAGTTTTTTTGTTCTGATTCTTTGACCTGTTCCCTATGGGGAAGTGTTTATTTTTATTTTCTTATTGATTTTTAAGAGCTGTTTGTATGTTAGGAATGTTACCTTTGTGACATATGTTTTCTTAAACTTTGAAGCAGCCAAATTTTTTAGTCTTTTCAAAGGTGATCCCTTTTATTAGTGACATGATAGGGAAAGTCTTCTCAACGTGAAGAGTGGGAAAGAGAAAAAAAAAATACGTTCTTTTTTTGTTTTAATTTTTTTCATAATTTTTTCCCATCTGGAATATATTTTGGTGTAAAGACATCGTGGGAACCTAGCGACGCCCTCTGCGTGGCGCTCGGGCGTCTTTCCTAACGCCATCAAGAAGTCTTCAGTTTTTGCTTCCTTGGTGTGGAGCTGCTTTCCTCACAGGTGAGGTCACCGTGCGTGCCCTTGGGTCGGTCTCCAAATCCTTGATTCTGCTCCACCCGTTCCTAGTTCAGCACCTCAGTTTTAATTACTCAAGTTTTATGATAAGAAATGAGTGAACATTCTTCCTCACTGCCTTGCCGCCTCCCCCTGGAGCTGTCTTTGCAATCCTTGAGTATGTAGGCACGCAGGTGAACTTAACTAGCTTGTCGAGCTAAAAGAAAAACAGGTGATCTTGGATGCAATTGTCCCGCTCACTTAACTCCCGTATTGGAAGCAGAGGATTTCCTCACAGAAGCATCGAAGGCCTCATTACAATTAGCATCTGTTAGAGGTTGAGTTGTGTCTGTGCCCTCTGCCCTCTGCCCCCCATTCCCCCATTCTCCCACCCGCCTCTGCTCCTGCCAAATTTATAGGTTGGAGTCCAAACCTTGTGTACCTCCTCGTGTGATGTTATTTGGATTTAGGGCCTTTGCAGAGATAATCTAGTTAAAACGAGGTCAGTAGGGTGGGCCTTCATCCCGGTGTCCTTATGAAAAGGGGCTGTTCGGACACAGACGGGTGCACCCAGGGAGAACACCACCGTGCGAAGACAGAATCACAGGCGGGGCGACGCATCTGCGAGTCAAGGAATGCCGAAGATTGCCAGTAGCCACCAGAAACTGGGGGAAGGCCTGGAACAGGTTCTGCAACCCTGCTGGCATCTCAGTCTCAAACTTCTGGCCTTTAGAATCGTGAGACGATGCGTTTCTGTTGTTTCAGCCACGCGGTCAGTGGCACTTCGTGACTGCAGCCCCAGCAAACCAGCACAGATAGCGTCATTCACTCCTTCCCATCCTACGGGACTTTGAGGGTGGTGGGTCACGTCCTTTCCGTCTGCCAGCAGAGTGTCTGGCACGCTGTCTGCGCCTGTTGCTTGCTGCAGGAGTGAATGAGTGAATGGACTGATGAACGGGAGGAAGTCACGCCACCACGTGGGGACAGACTGGGCGCTGTTTCTCTTCCACGCTGTTTCCTTTCCTCCTGTGTGGACACAGAGGTGGAGATGACTTCC
Organism: Lepilemur ruficaudatus; assembly: GCA_963574885.1. Classification (NCBI taxonomy): domain Eukaryota; kingdom Metazoa; phylum Chordata; class Mammalia; order Primates; family Lepilemuridae; genus Lepilemur; species Lepilemur ruficaudatus. The sequence continues at coordinate 4,893 of CAUYRT010035396.1, read as the reverse complement.
AAGCCTGAAGTTCATTACAACTCTCTTCCATTTATCCTTAGCCCTCGCCTGGGTCTCCGCGGCTTGAGGAATCCCATTCAGACTCCCGAGCGAGCACGTTCCTTTCCCGTCTTGGCAGACACGCGGTGGAGACTGAGACAGTGACCGCTTTGGAGACCGTTCTCGCCGTCCAGGTACCGCAGGAAATGAGTTTCGTGGAAGTAATTTCTTTCTGCACCTTCTTCACAAATCGTTTCGTTGAATTATTTGGATTAAACACAGCTTCCAGTATTAGAATGGATGGATCTGTTTGGTGAGACTGTATCACAAATGGTAACAATTATTTTTCTAATAATACTGTACCTCCAATGCATAAGATGTGATTCATATATAATCACTGTTCTAATGTTTTATTCTTTCCACAGGGGGGAAAAAAGTGATGAGAATAAAATATCAATATTCTCCTTAAAATTGACAGTCTGTTCTGACACGTAATTTAAGTAAAGGATGAGATCTCAATTAAAAGAAGGTGATACGACATTTTGCTCTTTTTTTTCTCATTTTCTTGTTGAGAGGAAATATTAGAGCTGTTTGATTAAACATCCTTCATTAAAGTAGAGGAAACCGGCTTAATACTGGTGTATGTCAAAATGAATATAAGAGCAGGAGAGACACAACCTTTAAAATATTTTGATTTATTTTATGATACGGTATCTAAAACATGTTAAGCATTCATAACTTGGTGAGTCTTCCTGGTCTAGTTCATTTTCAAATGACAGTAATTTGGGAAAAGTGACATTTTAGTGTGTTGGTCATTCTATAAAGGACCCAGCAAGGTTTAAACTATAGGTACTCGAGAGGTACCGTGTGGATTAGAGAGCGTGAGTTTGGGGGCTTGGAAACGCATAACATTTTGGAGGTCATTTCATGACAGAATTGGCTGGGCCAACGTGACCTCCACTTCATTTAGCTCTGGTGTCTAAAAATCACATTAGTCTTAATTTGCTGGATCAAGTATTGCAAAATGAGAGTCGTAACAGACGCATCAGAAGCTGACAGGAACTTTTTATTTCTGGAATTCATTTTGTTTAAATGTTAATTTCAGTTATGCGTTTTCCCTGGTGTCTAAATCAATTTCTGCTACAGTGGGAACTTCAGACATGTTTTACAAAGCAGTGAAGGAATGAATGAGCAATGAGATGATTTAGTGAAAAAAATGGGTGGAAGGATGGATGGATGGGTGGATGGATGGATCAAAGAATGGATAAATGGACAGATGGACAGATAGATGGATGGACCAAAGGATGGATGGATGAACAGATGGATGGATCAAAGGATGGCTGGATGGATGGTTGGATGGATGGGCAGATGGATAAGTAGATGGATGGATTGAAAGGCGGATGGATCAAAGCATGGATGTGAGGGTGGATAGATGGGTGGGTGGATGATGGATAGGTGGGTGGGTGAATGCAGGGAAGAATGAATGGATAAAGGGATAGGTGGGTGGATGGGCACATGTGTAAGAAAAAATTGCATACTTGTGTATATACCTATCCAGGTTTTAGAAAGCTGGGACTCCTCCCCAATTTCTCTAGTGTCATCCGGGAACTCCATGGGTCCCTGTTTATGGAGAGACAGGGCAGTCTGTTTTAAAGTCATTCAAAGTTTAACTGTGTCTTTTGTCACACAGGGAATTTTTAAACAGGAGAAAGCTCTCCTGACCTTATTTATCATCTTAAGTAGGTTAGGTATTTTCTCTTAAAAACCTTCTATTTTCTTTGCCTGAGGAAATAAATAGGGACGGCTGAAATTTGTTCGGGAAACTAATCAGCTGGTGCAGCCAGAGAAATGTGGATATAAGCAGAAAATAAAGTTGGACGTAGCAGGAGCAGCCTAATTGATTTACTGATCTGTGCAGGCTCCGGCAATGCACGGGAACAGTGCTCTCTGTGCTGCGGCAAAGGTGGGCATTTAATCCCAGGAGTCATACGCCTCATAGCGACGTCCGTCGAAGTTACGAACAGCTGATTAGCACAGTTCAGAAATACAGAAAGCCCGCGGGCAGCTCAGTCCTCTAAATGGTGGCGATGAAATTAAGAGCAGTGACCAAAGAAATCCATGATCACGGACATAATGAATCCGTCGTCACAGGGATGGATGGAAGATGGATGGAGAGATAGATAGATGGATCAAAGGATGGATGGATGGATAGATGGATGGACATATGAGTGGATCAAAGGATGGATGGATGGATAGATGGATGGACAGATGGGTGGATCAAAGGATGGATGGATGGACAGATGGGTGGATCGAAGGATGGAAGGATGGATGGATACATGGATGGATGGATGAAAGGATGGATGAATCAAAGGATGGACAGATGGATGAATGGATGGATGGACAGATGGATGGATCAAAGGATGGATGGATGGAAGGATGGATGGGTCAACGGATGGGTCAGAGGATGGATGGCTGGATGGATGGAAGGATGGATGGATGGACAGATGGACGGATCAAAGGATAGATGGATGGATGGACAGATGGGTGGATCAAAGGATGGATGGATGGATGGATGAATGGATAGATGGATGGATGGACAGATGGGTGGATCAAAGGATGGATGGATGGAAGGATGGATGGATGGACAGATGGGTGGATCAAAGGATGGATGGATGGAAGGATGGATGAATAAAAGGATGGATGGGTCAAAGGATGGATCAGAGGATGGATGGCTGGATGGATGGATAGATGGGTGGATCAAAGGACGGATGGATGGATGGATAGATGGGTGGATCAAAGGATGGATGCATGGATGGATCAAAGGACGGATGGATGGGTGGGTGGGTGGATGAATGGAAAGATGGATGTATCAAAGGATGGATAGATGGTTAGATGGTTGGGTGGTTGGGGAAAGATAGCCGCCAAGTTCAGCAAATGGGCCCTTGCCAACCAGGAGATCAAAATGATAAAGCCCATTGGACTTTATCAGGTGGAATTCATCTCATTCATTAGCTCCAGAGCATCCTCATCTTCCCAAACTGAAACTCTATCCCCATGAAATACTATATCCCCCTTCACCTCTCCAGCCCTATCCTACTTTCTGTCTCTACAGATTTGATGACTCTGGGTACCTCATATAAGGGGGACGGCACAGATTTGTCATTTTGTGCCTGCCTTCTTTCACTGGGCATGATATCCTCCAGGTTCATCCACGTTGTAGCAGGTGTCAGAGCCTCCTTCCTTTTTAATGGCTGAGTAATATTCCCTTGTTTGGATGGACCACATTTTCTTTACCCATTTATCCATGGATCCAACTTGAGTTGCTTCTACCTTTTCGGCTACCCTAAATAATGTCGAATAGCATCATTTATTTTATGGGACCTGCTTTAGTTTAATGCACTGTAAATTTTTAAAGGATCTTCACAAACACGTCAACCGTGATGACTTTTCAGAGACACCTTGCTTCTGAATTTGAAAGATCCCCAAACTAGAGCTGAAGTAGAATCTTGTGATTCCCCCTAAAAACTGTCTCTCTAAGGAGTACATATGTCTGAGGATTTCTCAGCCCAACCCTGAGAAGGAGAGGTGTGCCCGTCATCCATCTGTACAAAGCAACTTCACAGGGTGGGACAAGCTGTTTGTCACCATGAGAGACACCTAGAAAAATGAGACACACCCATCATCCTTTAGGAATTTACTATCTCGTGGATAGACAGAAAACAACGATTCGTAACAAAAGCATCCAATCAGCCTCCCGTGAGAGATGCCCTCGGAAAGGAGCGAGAGATTTCTTTGGGTTTGTTTCCAGGAATGGCACTTCCCAAAGTTTATGCAAAGGAGCCCAAGTCTTCACAGATGGGCAGCAGAGAAAGGACGGGAAAGCTGATTGGTAGGGAAACACTGGTAGAAATATAAACTGACGGGAAAATAAATCACCCGATATACCCGATCGGCAGGGCGTGGGGACAATTTATCCCTGGAGCCAACTCAGTTTGAGCCATCAAGCATTTATTAAGCAAGTACTATGTGCAAGAAACAGAGATGAATGATACAGGATTCTGAGGTCCACCCAGGCCACCCACGTGTCCACCAATCAATTGCATTCCCACCGTGCGATGGAATATTATGCAGCCATCAAAAGGAGCAAAGTCCCAATCCACATGACCCTGGAGGAGGTGGAGAGAGGCCGTAGGGGCCGCCTTTTGAACGTTATTAATAAAGCAAACCTCTCCCGCATCAAAACAGGACCAAACACAGAACTCACCGAGGCAGCAAGATTTCTGTTGGGCAGAGAGGATTAGTGGACCCTGTAGACACCCCCGGCTCCTTCTCACGCGGCTCATACAGCAATCTCTATCTATAGCAAAGAGAAGTTCTGTCCCCTGGGGAAGTTGAACCAACCACAAAATCAGGGGCAAGACAGCCCCCGAGACCACCCTCGCTCCTGACACCAACCTCAAGTCCAAGGGGTCGCCAAATGCATCCCAGCGCTTACGGAATTCACCGAAAGCCGCTGTGCACGTGAATTCAGTTTATTGCAAGAAAAGGACACACTCAAATCAGCCCAGGGAGGAGGTGCATGGGGGGGAGTGTCCAGGAAAAAGGAGAAAATATGAAGTTTCTGGTTGTTGCCTCCCCGTGGAGGGTGGGCAGCATTATTTTCTAGCACGGGTCTGTGGAAGATTGCCAACCCCAGAAGCCCGCCCAAGCCCCAGCACTCAGGGCTCCCATGGGGCCTCCAACATGTCACCATGACTGATTGATTTTTTTTTTTTTTTGAGACAGAGTCTCACTCTGTTGCCCAGGCTAGAGTGCCGTGGCGTCAGCCTAGCTCACAGCAACCTCAAACTCCTGGGCTCAAGCGATCCTCCTACCTCAGCCTCCCAAGTAGCTGGGACTACAGGCATGCACCAC
>CAUYRT010035395.1:0-14895 GCA_963574885.1 Lepilemur ruficaudatus | reverse complement strand
TACTATTCAGCTATAAGAAGCAATGGTGATATAGCACTTCTTGTATTTTCCTGGATGGAGCTGAAACCCATTCTACTAAGTGAAGTATCCCAAGAATGGATAGACAGGCACCACATGTACTCACCAGCAAATTGGTATTAGCTGATCAACACCTAAGTAGACACAGAGGAACAACATTTATCGGGTGTCGGGCAGATGGTGGGGAGGGAAGGAGGGGATGGGTATATATATACATAATGAGTGCGATGTGCACCGTCTGGGGGATGGTCAGGCTTAAGGCTCTGACTGGAGAGGGGAGGGGGGCAAGGGCAATGTACGTAACCTTAACATTTGTACTCCCATAATACGCTGAAAAAAAATAATAAAAAAAGAAAATAAATAAATAAAGTTGTCCCAATAACTGACTTAACCATTTAAAAAAAAAAAAAAAGCATGCCTTTATTACTGACCCACTGGGCAAGCTACTTCCACATCCTATAAAAAACAGCTCTCCTATTGCTTCAGAGGCCTAGCTGGTGTTGCCAATTTTCCCAGAGATAGACAAGAGAAAAAGAAGAAAGGGTTGCAAGTTAGATCACAATTAAGGCAAAACATGGCAAATTCAAGAGAGTTCCAAAGAACTTAAAAAGGAATAGGGCTGGGAGGAAATATTTGCAAACTGTATGTTTGATAAGGAACTTCTATCCAAAATATATAAATAACTCTTACAACTCAACAACAAAAAGACAAATAACCCAATTTAAAAATAGGGAATGGGTTTGAATAGACACTATGGTAGTTCCCCCTTATCCACCGTTTCACTTTCTGTGGTTTCAGTTACCCACAGTACAGTACCATAAGGTATTTTGAGAGAGAGAGAGACCACAATCACATACCTTTTATGACAGTATGTTGTTATAATTGGTCTATTATTGTTGTTGTCAATCTCTTACTGTGCTAAAAGTTTATAAATTAAACTTTATCATATGTGTGTATAGAAAAAAACAGTACATATTGGGTTTGGTACTATCTGCAGTTTCAGGTCTCTACTGTGGGATCTGGGAATGTATCCTCCATGAATAAGAGGGGACTACTATACTCCAAAGATATAAAAATGGCCAATAAAAAAAAAATGGCCAATAAACACAAGATACTCAACGTCATTAGTCACTAGGGAAATGCAAGTCAAAACTACAAGGTACCAGTTCACACCACTAAGATGGCTATAACAAAAAAGACAGTAAGTGTTGGCAAAGATGGGGAAAAAATGAACCCTCATACATTGTTGATTGGAAGGTAAAATAGTACAATCACTTTAGAAAATAGTCTGGCAGTCTTTCAAAGTGTTAAACAAAGTTACCATATAACCCAGCAATTCCATTCCTAGGTGAATACCCAAAAAACATGAAAATTTATGTTTATATAAAAACATATACATGAATAGTCACAGCTCCATTATTCATAACCAAAAATACATGCTATAACATGGATGAATCTTAAAAACATTTATGCTAAACAAAAGAAGGCCGACATAATAGGCCACACATGGTAGGAATCCATTTATATGAAATGTCCAGACTAGAAAAATCTGTAGAAACAGAAAGTAGTAGTGACTAGCAGAATAAGTGCTTAATGAGCGTGAGATTTCCTTTTGAGGTGATGGAAATGTTCTAGAATTAGGTAGTGGTAATGGTTGTACAACCTAGTGAATATACTCAAAACCACTTAATTATACACGTTAAACTGGTGAATTTTATGTTATGTGAATTATATCTCAATAAAAAATATTTGTTAATTAAAAAAAAGGAAGACACCTTTGTCAAGCCACTGAGGGGAAGTGGTGTAAAAGTAGGACTGGATGAGAAGGCTGGAAGAGTACAATGCCTGGCATCTTTATCCCCATTTCACTTACAATAGTGAAAGGAAGTGGAAGGAAACTTTCTTTGCATGAGGAGAGGGAAGAACCAAGGATAGCTGGTAAAAGATGAAATTTGGAAATCTTTTTTAAAAAAAATTCTCAACCAAAAGTGAGCATGGGCAAGTACAGCAATGATTTGTCCTTTTCTAAAGATTTTTTAGGCAGGAAAACCCACCTTATTCCTCTTCACAATGCCCAGAATGCAAAAGGATACACTTCCCTACTCTACATGCTTTTCATTCACCCTGTCAACAGATATTTATGGAGTGCCTTTTATGTGCACAACAGGACAGCTACCTCATCTTCTCTTCTCTTTAAAGATAAGTGAAACTCCTGTTCCTAATTCTACATCACAGAAGAAATGATTTTGCTTTCTTTTATCTCCCAAGAGCCTAATCACATCTATTGGGTTCAGGATTGATTTGGAGAGTATGGGAACAAAATACAAGACATAAAACAGGTTTTAGAGTGAGCAGTGATGCCTTTTCATTGGGATAATTTGAATTGGAGATGCTGATGGGACAAGTAAATGTCCAAGAAGTAGTTAGAAATATGGGTCTAGAGTCTGGGCTAGATAAGAGAGCAGCCCACATATAGGTGGTAGGTGACATAATGAAACAGATTTCATAGGAAGAATGTATACAGCTATACAAAAAGAGGAACCCCATAAAGACCAACATTTATGAAATGGGCAAAGAGAAAAATCAGAAAAGGGAGACTGAAGAGATCAAAGAGGAGGAAAGCTGGGAATGGTTTCTTAAATGTCAAAAGAGGAGGGAATATTCAGAAGTGCCATATACTGCAGAGAGATCCAATAAGATAAAGACTGAAAAGCAACCACTAAATTAGATAGCTAGGAGCTCACTCATGACCTTCACAAATATAGTTTTAATAAAATGACAGTGAAATCTCTGACACAGACTTTCCTCAAGTGTATTCCTTGGAAAACTAGTCCCGTAGGATGCTTCTCCAAAAGAGAGTTTCACGGTCAAATAAATTTGCAATAATTCTGTACATATTAACCACTCTTAAAGAATCACAGTAAGCCTAAGAATGTTCCAGTTTCTGAGAAGACCTAAGATAAAGCAATCTGTTGGTGTTACATTCTACTGAACTCTGTTTCCCAAATTTTTTTGACCAGGGAATCCTTTATCAAATGATACTTATTAACAACTCCAAAAATTGGAGTCCTATGGAACACATTTTGGAAAACAGGGTTCTAAGATTATGGTGGCAGAAATAAGCATTCAAAAGATAGGCCCTGAAATAAACTAGATTTAGATTTGAATCCTGGTTCTAAATCTTACTAACTGGGTGACCCTGGACGAGTGTCTATCTTTGTAAACAGTCAATTTCTTAATTTATAAAATGGGCCAATAACATAAGCCTAATTCACAGAATTATTGTTAGGAATTCACTGGGTAATGCATATTAAGAGACACAGTAGTTAATTCAATAAACGAGGTTACCATAAAGGTAATTATTATTATTATGGCAATAGTTGAGATTAAAAAGAAAACTGTGATATAGATAATAAAGTTTTCAATTAGCAAATGCAGACTTATGAGAAAGTTGTAATGTAACTGTAACAAGGAAAGTGGGTGTAGAAATGGGTTAAGTGAGGATCTAGTAATGGCTTGCAAGTGGCAAAGGGAGTCAAAGAAAACCAAGCCCCACTCCTGTTGGCAAAAACTGTGGATAACAGAGGATCTTGAAGTATTCAGGCTATGCACAGAATTTGTATTACAACAATTTTAGAAAGAATCTAAAGATTCATCAATAGGGGACAGAGTACATAAATTATAATACATCCACAGAAAGAAATACTTTGTAGCTATTTAAAAAGCAATAGCTCTATTTATACTAACAGAAAACTATGTAGCTATTAATAGAGTGGTAGCTCTATTTACACTAATAAGGAAAAAAAGCTCCAAGATATAGCAATAAATGAAAAAAGCAAGGTCAAGGACAGTGTATATAATACACACATACAAGCTTTAGTGCACACACATGCTTGCAAATGCACGAATTATCTCTGGACTGAGTCACAAGACACAGGTATTGGGCCAGGCATCGTGGCTCACACCTGTAATCCTAGCATTCTGGGAGGCCGAGGCAGGGGGATCGCTTGAGATCAGGAGTTCGAGACCAGCCTGAGCAAGAGTGATATCCCATCTCTACTAAAAAAAAAAAAATAGAAAGAAATTAGCCAGATAGCTAAAAATATATAGAAAAAATTAGCCGGGGATGGTGGCACATGCCTGTAGTCCCAGCTACTCAGGAGGCTGAGGCAAAAGGATCACTTGAGCCCAGAAGTGTGAGGTTGCTGTGAACTATGTTGATGCCACAGCACTCTAGCCCGGGCAACAGAGTGAGACTCTGTCTCAAAAACAAAAACAAAAACAAAAACACAGGTATCAATGAGATGGGGGAAGGGGCATGGAGGCAGAGAATCTGAAGTAGAGAATCTTTGTATTATACATAATCTTTTTGTTTAATTTTATATTTTTACATTTGTTACTTATTTAAAAAATTCTTTTTTTAAGTATTAGAATACAATAGTTAGGTAGAGGGATGAAAGCTTGTGGGGAAAAAGGAGGGATCAGAAACTGGTAGTCTCCATGAGGGCAAAGAGTAGAAGTGGTAGAAGTTAAGACAGGCAGCCCTGATCAGAGAAAATTCTGGAGTCAAGATTATGCAAAGGGTGCTTTTGTGGTGCAACTAAATCTAAGAGGTGGGGCCCTCTCCTGAGCCTTGTCATTTTTCTCCAAAGAACCTGTTTTTTAGGGCTTTAATTACACGACAAGAAGGAAGTCTCTTCCCTTGGGAGGGAGTCACAAGTGAGAATAGAACTTTTCAGCACAGCGCTGGTTTGTCCTCTTGTCTTGGTGATCATTCCTGAGAAAATCTTTCAGGCTGACCAGCTACAATCCTGTATCTCCTGCGACTGCGCAGTTTGAACACAGGCCTAATCTATTTGCTCGGTTCTATCCCTGCTTACCACGACTCTCCTCCTTCAGCTCTCTTCAACAACCCAAGAGCTCCTGCCAAACCCTCCTTATGGCCTGTCTCCATGCCTTCTCCTGTACTGTCCCTTCCACCTGGAACACCCACCCACCTGCTGCCACTGCAGTCTCCATTTCTAGAGCTAAAAGTCTCACCTCCTCCCCCAGATTTTTCTGCAGTTAAGCCAAATAAGGTACAGATTCATATCCATTCCCACCCACACTACCAACATTACTGCCTCATCAGCATTAGCAATGTCATCACAAACACTTATTAAGTACATATGGCCAGGTACTCAGCCAGCCCACAGGAGACACATAGATGACTCTGTATGATCTCTTGCCTCAAGTGGCTGATACTCTTATAGGAATAGCATAAGTGTAGCTAGGTACCTTTGATAGTTCCTCAAAGTCTATTTAGTGAAATATCTGCTAAAGAAGTATAAATGACCTATAAACTTATCAGAACTATTCAAATCACAAAGGAATGCAAATTAAAACAATGGGATATCATTCATCTGTCAAATTGGCAAACATTTTCTAAAATGATAATACTCAATGTTGATACAACATATTCCAATAGTAAAAGTACAAATTGGAAAAACTTTTCTGAAAATAAATCTAGAAGTTTGTCAGAAGTCTTTAAGAAGAATATATCCTTTAACTTAGTAATTTATTTGAATCTATTTTGAAAAAACTAAGTTAAAGAAGTACAGAAATGAAAACAAATTTATGCATAATGATGCTGACAGCATTATTTTATAGTAAAAGAACAAGACGAGTCGCCATTATACAGTTAACATTTGTATGATGGAATATTATTAATCCTATTAATAATCATTAAATGTTTTCAAAAAATATTTAATAACTCAGAATAAGATCACATAAACTAAGGGAGAAAATAAAATCCACACATATTTATGATCCAAATTCAGTAACTTTATGTTCATATATATAAAAATTACATAAGAAAACAGCTAATAGTTAATATTTTGCTGTTACTGGTTTTACATTCTGGGTGGTTGGGAAAAATAAAAATAGAATTAATGAGAACACAAAAAAGCATATGGAGACTGTACATGTTGATGGGCATTTCTTGCTGGTCAAGCATCCATAAAGGCTGGCCAAACACTCTTTGTCAGGCTCTGCACTGGTCTCTAGAATACCAGCCTTAAAAAGCACAGCCCTAGCATTAAAGGATCTTACAAGAAGTACACAGAAAAGACAGACATATCAGTAAACAAGTAACTCCATTACATCATGGTGAATGTCAATCTAGAAAAACTATGCAGAGTCTGGAAACTTTACCCAAAAACTGACACCTGATTGGGTTTTAAAAGATATAAATGATGGCCGGGCGCGGTGGCTCACGCCTGTAATCCTAGCACTCTGGGAGGCCGAGGCAGGTGGACAGCTCAAGGTCAGGAGTTCAAGACCAGCCTGAGCAAGAGCCAGATCCCGTCTCTACTATAAATAGAAAGAAATTAATTGGCCAACTAAAAATATATGTAAAAAATTAGCCAGGCATGGTGGCGCATGCCTGTAGTCCCAGCTACTCAGGAGGCTGAGGCAGAAGCAGAAGGATTGCTTGAGCCCAGGAGTTTGAGGTTGCTGTGAGCTAGGCTGATGCCACAGCACTCTACAGCCCGGGCAACAGAGTGAGACTCTATCTCAAAAAAAAAAAGATATACATGAAAAGTTGGCTAAGTGAATTAAGAGAAAGAGTATTCCAGGCATGGGAAACAGCAAATACAAAGTCTCTGAGGATTCCTGAAAAATAAATAATTCTGTATGCTAGAAATGTCTCCTAAACAAGGTAGCAAAGAGTTAAAGCTGGAAAGGCATGTAGCATCTATATCAGTGCTTTTCAAACTATTTTTTGTTAAGAACCTGATATTTTATTCCCAATATGTCACAGACTGTTATTTGTGGGCTATACCCTGTTCAGTGAGATGAGGCCATCAACCATGTGCTTCATGTCATGACAATTCAAACTGCCTCTAAATGCTAACTTTCAATTTCATACTTATTTTATTAAAGACTAGAAACAAACAGTTCCTGGACTCAGCTGGTCCATGGACCGCAATTTTAGTAATAATGAGCTAAATCATAAAGGTTTTATTGTATCATGAAGGTGATGTAGAGCCACACAAATGCATTTTTTTTCTGATTTCTTTTTTAAAAATCATAGCTTTCATTTAATTTTGTAGATAATTTACAAGTCTGAGAGAAAGGTACTATTCTCCCCATTTTCTGGATTAGGAAAATGTGGCTGATTAAGCCTAAAATTTTTTCTCACAATGACATAATAAGAAAAAGTATTGGCAACTTATATCACAGGCAGAGTTAGTTTCTGTAAAACATAAAAAGCCCTTGGGTATTAGTAAGAAAAACACCAACAGCTCAATAGAAAATGGGTAAAGAATGTGAATAGATGGTTCACAGAAAAATAATTACTAATAACCTTTACATACAGTATACGAAAATATGCAATTTTACTAAGAAATGCAAACTTAAACTATCAAGACGCTATTGCCTAGCAGACTAGCGAAAATCCAAAAGTTTGACATGTCACACTCTATTGGTGGGTTAGGGAAGAAAAAAACACTCTCATGCTAGAAGTATAAATTGGTACACTCCCTATGGAAGGCATATACTTTTTGAGGTAGTCACTAAAGCCATTAACAAATATCCCTCTCTGGATCTTTAGAGATATATATATATATTGCTCCTATTTCAGTTGGGTATGGTCATATGATTTGTTTTAGCCAGGGAAACATGAGCAAAAGTGATGTATGTAACTTCTGGGCAGAAGTTTTAAAAGCCAGAGTGCAATTTGCTATGTTCTCTTTCACTTGTTATCTTTCCTTTTCCTTTACCATCGTGACTGGCAATGGTTGCTCCATCAGCCTGGACTGCAGAGAGAAAACAATGCAGAATTCCTTGACATATGGCAGGACATGCAACATGGGCAAGAAACAAATCTTTGTTATTTCGAGCCACTGACAAATGGAGGGCAATTTGGCAATATTTATCAAAATTATAAATGCATATCCCCTTGATATACTTGCATACATGCAAAATGACGTATGTATAAGGTCACCCATCTGCAACATGGTTAGAGCAAGTGCAAACAACCAAATGAACATCAGAGGACTAAATACTTGAAGCACATCTGTTCAATGGAATACCACGTAGCTATAAAAAATGAAAAATTCTTTTAAAATCAATATAGAAGGGTCTCCAAGTAAAAAATCAAAATATTCTCAGTATGTATAAAAAGGGGTAAGGGAGAATTAGAATATACATTCATATTTGCTTATAGAATATACATTCATATTTGCTTATTTGCTTACTCATATTTGCTTATTTGCATATAGAATATACATTCATATTTGCTTATACTTGCATTAAAAATTTCTGGAATTATAAGTAAGAAACTAACGAGAAAGATTATTTTGGGCAGAGGGTGAAGGGGTGACTAGGTCGAACTTCCAATTGCTGGGGGTTGGGGGGAATCCTTGATGTTGCGCTTAACTTCTTTTTCTCTTATAACCTAATCTGCCAGCAAATCTCATCTTAAGTATAATGGTGCACCACTGCCTCAGTGCACCACTGCCTCAGTCTTAAACTGTTATCAGATCCCTCTTTAAACTCTGGCTTATCTTTCTCCTCTTGGCCACTTCTAACCAGCTGCCATTTACTTTATCTGTGTTAAGAGTATCTTTAGTATTGTTCTCTTACTTAAGTAGCAATGGTTCTTAGTTACACCTAGACAAACCATGCCCCTTTTTCTCTATGGTTCCAGGCTTTGGCAACTAACTGTTTTCAGCTATTCTTTTTAAGAGACTCTGAATCACTGCTTAAAAAGAAAAACCTAAACTGTGTCTGCTCCAATATATTCTTATTTTTCTCATACAGAGCTCTCCTTTTACATGGAGAAGGTTAGTTATTTTATACTTTCCTTTATAGTAAGAATTACAAGACCCTTACATCTGAAAAAGTAGAAATGTAAACTTAGTAAGTATTATGACACTGACTCCATAAATGTTCACTTCAAACGTTTACCTCATGTCAGTGTAGATCAACAGACTTCCAACATTTGTAAGCAGCCTGATCAATAGAAATTTGCTTTTAGAATACACCTCTTAATATATATATTCATTTAAAAAATTATGCACATTTACAATGGCATTAATTATATTACAAAATTAAAATGTGAAAGGCATTAAAAATTTTAGAAAGTTTATTAATAAAAAATTTTTGCTGTAACTAAAAATATTAGCAGTAGTAAATATTTTTAGTGAAAGCAATCTGATATAATATGCCTAATTATTTTCTAAATCTTATTTTAATATTTCATTATAGAATGACTTGAAGGTCTGGTTCCACATTCAATTATTTCAGTACATGGTTTTCACAGCTATCCTATCTGAAAAAGCTCCTGATACATCAATCAAATGAAAGAACTGCAGTTGGTTCCTACATGTCAATCATTCATAGATTTTGTTGTTCTCTGATGTCAGTTGTTCTTGCAAAATAGTCAGAAATACTTTTACATTTTTAACAAATAAGTTCAAAACTCACTGAAATTCTTCATTAGAAAGATTTTTAATATGCTAATAGTCTCTTTCCAAGATTTAGCATTCAGTTATGAGTTTTTATCAGTAACAGTCACTGTTTCTGATAAAAGAACACACACCCATACAAATGGAAACATTTTTCAAACATTTGTGTTCAAAATACTTTTTCCAAAGCAGGTACCTTTTTAATAATTATTAAACACTACTGGCTCATGCCTGTAATCCTAGCACTTCAGAAGGTCAGGAGTTCAAGACCAGCCTGAGCAAGAGTGAGATTCTGTCTCTACAAAAAAACAGAAAAACTAGCTGGGCATCATGGTGCACACCTGTAATTCCAGCTACTCAGGAGACTGAGGCAGGAGGATTGCTTGAGCCCAGGAGTTTGAGGTTGCAGTCAGCCATGATCATGCCACTGTATTCCAGCCTGGGCAACAGTGAGATCCTGTCTCAAAAAACAAACAGAAACCGCCCCCCCCCAAGCCCATTATCTTCTCCCCAAAGGGTCAAACTAAGAGTGCTTATATGAAGTTAGAACAATTTGAGCATCAATATAAATGACAGTAATGGATTATAACTCATGTAATAAATTAGCAAGAGTCCATACTGACATAAATAAATCAATGGGGGAAAAGGTAAATCTCTACTTTATAATAGAATGTCAACTAATTAATGTAGAAAGGATAACGGAAACAGAAAGTTATCAGTTGTGGTAAATTCAGAGAGGAGTCATCAATGGATACTTAACTGGTAGGTAGATATTTGATGAGTAACAAGGTATCAGCATAGTCTCAGTATCGCACCATAAAGCACTTAACAATCACAAAGGGGGAAATGGTGGAGTGGAGAAACCTGGCCAATAAAGACTTAACCAAGTGATTAAGCTAACAACCTGTCCTGTCCTAGCAGTAGGACAGGTTGACATCATGTACTTTCTGATGTGATGCACTGAAAAAAACCACAGCATCGTTTCTGTGTAATTTTTGCCAAGAAAGCATGGCCTGAGTAAAGACACAAGGAAACACTGAATGGACCCGAATTAAAGAACATACTGCAAGACGAAAGGCCTATATCACTTAAAACTTTCGAGGATGGGAAAGACTGAGGAATTGTTCCAGACTGCAGGAGGCTAAAGAAATATAACTACTAATGTAACGTGTCATCCTGAATTGGATCCAGGATTACAAATGAAAAAGAGATGTCGTAGGGACAACTGGCCCAATACACGTGGTCTTGAAGGTAGTGTTGTTTGTTGTTGTTTTCCATATTTGGATAGTTACATTGTAATTTATAGGAGAGTAGCCTTGTTTTTTAGGGAAATACAAACAGGAGTATTTAGGAGTGACAGGAACACCATGTCTTCAATTTTCTCTCAAATGGATCAGAAAGACTGATTATAATGGAGAGAGGGTGACAAAGCAAATGTGAAATATCAACAATTGTAGCACCTGGGTAAGAGGATATGGTAGTTCTTTATACTACTGTTTTTGCAACTTTTCCTTAAGTTTGAAATTACTTTAAAATAAATTATGTTTTAAAGTGTGTTCATACATGTGAGCATGCTTGCATTTTTAATATCTGCCAGGTATTATACTACTAGCAGCCATTGTCATCATTTAAAAATGTACCTTCTGCCTGACGACTGCCTACCTACTAACACAGGTAAAGACATTTCAAACTTCTAACACTGAAAATGAAAAATACTTCTTTGTTTTTTCTTTTTGTACATTGTTTCAGATCTTAATGTGTTCATGCTTTGGGCCTTAAATTAGGGAATCCCAAAGAAATTTTTGTAAACTCTTTCTGGCCCCATAGACATCAGCCAGTAATACTTGAACTGGCTAGATAAGGCAGACAACAACCAATCTAAGAGGACTTGAAATAGTCTCTTGCACTAAGCTTAAACTAAAATGGCTTCAGAGACAGTACTACTTGAAAACAAGCATCTATCTTTACCTTCAGGCTTTCAACCCACCATTTGATTTCCATTAATCAGCATAAAAGAAAATCAAGGCCACCTCCCATCTCTTAAAGCTCTGGCTTAATTGTCATGCATTCCCAGAATCATACTGTAAGAAGATGACTAATCACTGAGTGCTTCTCCAGCACCATATGTCTCCCAATTTCAAAGGAAAAACTGCCCCAATGTACTAGAACAGATTTCCTACCTCTTGTAACTGGAGTCGAACCTTGGTCACTGCTCGGATCCAGTGTGCTCTGGCTTGGGTAAATGGCGAAGAGGCATTCTCCTCAGGAAAACTTGTAACAAAAAAAGAGAAGGTTTCTTAAAAATAGCCGAGGCCACAAGGTGACAGTGCTCAAGGTAAGACTGCCAAATATATAAAATAAAATGATTTTATTTTATATATTTGGCAGTCTTACCTTTACTCATGCCTACACTTGTTTAGTGACTAAGGCCACTAAAACAGCATAGTACTGAATACACAATGTGAAAACAACTTCTCTCTAAAATGATAACTCTTTTTAGCTGTTCATCTGTTCCCTCTCTTCCTTCTCCTTTTTTTCATTTACCCAATGAGGCAGCTCACTGGGACAGTCCGGGATCAGAACACTAGAAGGAATGGCAGGGGTCCTGAAACAATGTCTAGCATAGAAACTATGCAGAGAGGTGTGGAATAAGCCTTTTAACCCCTTTCACTCTACCGCCCAAGACCAGCTCCCTTGGGGGTTCTGCATAGCACTTTAGGGCAAAATTTTGTTCTTGCAAACCTTTCCTGCACCATTTAGTATTTTCAAAGGCTTACCAATTCCTAGACTGTGTGAAAAGTGCCAGGAAAAAAATCACAGCCTTTTTCCTGCCATGATCTAGTTCCTTGAGCTGCCTTAGGAACACCTTCAGTGAAATGAACAATAAATGTAACAAAGTACCTTTGAGATAGAAACCGCTACCCTGTATTAGGGCAAGTCATCATCCAGGTTCTTAACTGGAATAGTGGTTACTATTGGTAATAATGTTTCTCCTTCCCCTCTTTAGGGCCTATAGCCAAGGCAGCAGATAATTGTCCACCATTTAGACATGTAAAATATATGGTAGGCTCTGATGCCATCTGGGTCAATTGTTCCAAAACATTTGTGGGCACCTCTGGCCAAGGTAGAATTGGGCTTTACTTGCAGTTAGGACCTGAGAAAACACAACTGGTAGAGAAGGACAAGTACTCATGCTGGGCACTTGTGCTTCTGTACCAAGAGCTCTGCCCTGACAAGAAGACTGCCAAGAGTAAGGGCCACAAACAGCCACAGCCAGTCTTTCAGTGGGTCATCAACCCTGTGAGAAGGCTGGTCCACAGCCTTCTCATCCACATCCACAGGCTCCTGGATGTCTTGCCTATTAATTTAGATGAGCCACCAGAGATAACTAGAAACCAAAAAGAGAAGGAGAAAAGAAAATAAGTTTATAACTTCAGAAAGGTACGTGACTTATCCATTAATCCAATGATGGAGTAGAAGCCAACCAACCATTCCCTAATTTTTGCCATGCAATCAGTATTAACTGTTCTGGTCTTTTAATGAGAAGTTTTATTATTAGACCTTAGAATCAGAACCTAAGTCACACCCAGCCCTTATCACTCTACTGCAGTGGTTTTCAACTGGGGGTAATTTCTTGCCCCCACCACGGGAAATCTATCAGGAGAGTTTTGGTTGTCACAGCTGGGGGTTGCCACTAGCATCTAGTGTGTAGAAGCCAGTGATGCTACTAAACATCCTATTATACATACAACAGATCCACACAATTATCTGGCCCAAAATGTCAATAGTGCCAAGACTGAGAAACCCTCCTTTGCTCCAACCTGTAAGATACCCTAACCAATTTAGCTCAGTAACACTCAGACTCTGTATTAAGCTTCATTATAAGAAAGTCAAACGGACATATTTTAAATTTTTCTTCTTATGGATACCAATTGCCAGACACACTGCTAGGCCCTGGAGAGGCAGAGGGGTAGGTTAAATCTGGCTTCGAGATCAATTCTTTCTTATCTCTGTCCTGGTTTTCTTAGCCAGGGTATAATAAAATGTTCACCAAAGAGGTTAAAACATTAACAAGCTAGGAAGTCAGCCAAAGCACCAAAAGCAGCTCTATAGAATGAAATAACTTGGCTCAGGTCAGTTCCAGACTCCATACATGGCGTCAACTAGAGAGCCATGCGCTACAGACTCAAGAAGTTCTGGTATACCACAGCTCACCAACTACAAACAATCCAAGTGTTCTTCAGAGATCTCCAAAATATTACACCAAAAATCAAAGGAAGCAATGCAGAATTCAGTCTGAGTGTCTTGACCACCATGATACCCAGGGGCAGGTAAACAAATGAAAGCACTTTTATTCAGCAATAATACAGGGTAGCTACTGAGCAAGCCATGTGAGCTCCTCAAGGCAGCTATCACCTACCTCTCCTGGGGGCCTAGTACGTGGTCTTTGTGTAGCACCAGATCTGGGGGAGGATGGGTTGTGGCACCTTCTTTCATCTCCTTGGGCTCACACATTATTTCCCTGTTCTCACATGATATCCCCTTTTCGGCTTCACCTGTCACTTCCCAGGTTTTCTCTTGTTCTCCAAAACCTGCTTGGCCATCTCTGGAGAGGCTGCCAGAGCTGTGGCAGGAATGAATTGAGTCTCTCTCCCGATAGTCATCATCTTGTTCATGGTACTGGTCCAGTTCACTTAGCTGAGAGCTTCCTTGACTCACATTACAAGAAGAGCCATACCTACTACTGCTGGTGGGGCTGTGAGAATGAGAGAAAGACAGATGAGTAAATACATGCAAACTGGGACCAGGGCAAAAGCATGGATAAATCTAGGAGATAATATCAGTGGCAAGAATCACAAATAGGAGGTTCCTGGGAAGACAAGACCAAACTTGACAATCTAGAGGAATTAGTCTCTATTCAGCAAACTACAACAGAAAAAAAAACACAACATGCTGGGTTCTCCAACAGCACTTAACCTCAGCCCTGCACTTAACTTTGAAGGACATTTTATCTTAATGAGCTATTTGCAAGTCGGATTAAAAATTATTAACACAGCCTGTTACTCATTCCTAAAATTCTTTAGTCTTCTAAAGAAACTTGTCCAGTGGCTATGATTATAATTTTCTAATTTCCACATAATAAAATGGAGTGAGTAGTTTCTAACACACATATACATACAAATACACTCATACAAACATATTTAATACACACACACACACAATCTCTAAAGCCCCTAATCACTTTGGACAAATTTGGGCCTGAGGCCAAGGTAACGTTCTTTTTTTTTTTTTTTTTTTTTGAGACAGAGTCTCACTCTGTTGCCCAGGCTAGAGTGCCGTGGCGTCAGCCTAGCTCACAGCAACCTCAAACTCCTGGGCTCAAGCAATCCTTCTGCCTCAGCCTCCCAAGTAGCTGGGACTACAG
>CAUYRT010035394.1:0-11385 GCA_963574885.1 Lepilemur ruficaudatus | reverse complement strand
TTTGTAGGATGGCATATAAACAACAGATATTTCCATAAATGATGGATATTCAGCCTAGCAATTTTCAGAGCATTCTCTATCCCAAGTGAATTAATGTCTATCCGAAGTGACTAGATTATTTGCTCAGTAGGTATCAATATTTTGCTTATTTTCATTTTTTGTTTTTCTTCTATTTTAGAACCATCCACATCTGATAAGTAGATACCAAATTTAAGATAGATTTGGGAATACACACATGATGTAAAATTGTGTTTTTGTCACCCCAAATGTGAAATTTAAGTTTAATCCCCAAGGAGTTGAATGAGCATGTGTTTGAAAATGGTTTCCTGATCTAAGACCAATCCCTATGTAAGAATTGGGGTATATAAGGCTTTGTATTCATTTAGTTTCTAAATCCAATTGCTACATAATTTCATTTGATTTATAATCAGTGTAATTTTTAAAGTGTTTCCTTTTTCAAAATTTCTAAATTAAAGTTAACATTAACAACTGACATTGACATTTATTAAACATTTATTATATTCCAAGAACTTTATAGATGTCCATTTCCCAGGGAATTCAGGGCCTATACTCCAAGAGATTGAGTGGGCTGTTGAACTCACTGAGGAAGGAGGCACCGCTGAATAGGAAACACCCACCTTGCCCAACAGATTTCTCTCTCACTCTCTATTTATCTCCATGGACACTGCCTCAGACATCTACAGTGAGAGACCAGCAGTGAAGTTCCTAAGGCAGTGGTAGGGCCAGCCATGAGCAGAATTAAAATAGCATTTCTTTTGCTTTAATTTATCCTCTTGTAGCTGTAGCCAACTGCCCTATGGTCCAGGCTGCAGCTACTCCCCCTTTCTCCTCCCACTCCAACAAAACAATTGTTTTTGTTCCTGGAGGGTTCTTGTGCTTTCCTTATATCATGGATTCCATGTTTCCTCAGCAAAACTGTCCAATAGAACTCTCTGTAAACATGAAAATGGTTTATATGTGCATTGTCCAATATGGTAGTCACTAGCCACATTAAGTGTTTGAAATGTGCCTAGTGTGGCTCAGGAACTGAATTTAAAATTTTAAGTGGCTAGTGGCTGTCATATTGGTCAGCAAAGCGCTATGGGCTCTTTAGGGTTGATTTGTGGGAGGGAGACAGCACTCTTGCTAATGTACCACTATCCTTACAGGAACTTGAATGCCTGTTATTAGCTGAAATGTCTTTCATGAAATTTGTTTTTGTTTTGCATTGTTTTGTTTTGGTTTCCTAAAGTGAGGTTAAATAGTTCAGTGATTACAGTTCTCCAAGCCTGTGCTTCTCAAACTGGGTTAAGATTTGCCCCAGGGTATGTAAAGGATAAGCCACAAGGCGACAGGATAAGTGTAGCACTTAAAAAAAAAAAAAAGAAAACCATCATTTCTCTGGCACCTTTTAAATAATCAACTTTATTTTCAAGCAGTTTTGATTGACAAAAACATAGCAAAGATAGTACAGAGAATTGTGTATACATATACACCCACACCCAGTTTTCTCTATTATTAACATCTTACATTAGTGTGATAAATTTTTTATAATTATTATAATTAAGCATTATTGATATGTTATCATTAATTAAGTCCATAATTTATTAAAATTCATATTTCCTTAGTTTTTATGAAATGTTCTTTTCCTGGTTCAGGATCCTATCCAGGATAGCACATGACATTTAGTGGTCATGCCTCCTTATGCCCCTCCTGGCTGTAAAAGTTTCTTAGATCTTCTTTGTTTTTGATGAATTTGACACATTTAGGGAGTACTGATCAGGTGTTTGGTAGAATCTCTGTTAAATGGATTTTATCTGATGTTTTCTCATGATTAGATTAAGGTTATGGGTTTTGGGGAGGAGGACCAGAGATAGTAAGTGCTATTTCATCACACCATATTAAGGCTACAAGCTACCAACATGACTTAACATAGTTGATGTTGACCTTGCTCACCTGGCTAAGGTAGTATTTGCTTGCCCACTGGAAAGTTACTCTTTTTTCCCCTTTCCACATTTTACTTTTTGAAATGAAGTCCCTATATGCAGCTCATGCTTACGGAGTGGGAGTTACATTCCATCTAGTTGAGGGTGGAAGATATACATACATTCTTTAGAATTCTTCTCCCACCTTTATTTATTTATTCATACAGTATGGACAATGGATATTTTATTCTATATTTTGTATCATAAACCAATACTACTTTATTTTGTTGCTCAAATTGTTCCTGTGTCAGTCCTTGGGTGCTCTCTTAATGATTCATGTCACTTTGACATGCCCCCATCGTTGTGGAGTTTTCTCCCTTTAAGTTTTGAGTGCTGCTAAGTAGGACTTGATTAAAATTAGAAACTTATGATCTGGGAAAGACTGTAAAGAGAATTAAAACTTTGGAAATGAGTATAGTCTCAAGCTAAGGCACAAACTAGGTGAAAACATTTGCAAAATGCATATTTAATAAAGAAGTTAGAACCAAATTACACAAAGAATTCTTAAAATTCAATAGTAGGCAAATAATATAATTAAAAATGGGCCAAATGTCTGAACAGAAGCCTAACCAAAGTAGATATACAGGTTGCAAATAAGAATATTAAAAGATGTTCAACATCATTTGTCACTGAGGAGTTTCAAATTAAAATGAGATATCACTCCATACTTACCAGAATGGCTAAAATCCAAAAAACTCACAATACGAATTGCTGGTGATGATGCAAGATAACAAAAACTTTTATTCATTGCTGGTGGAAATGCAAAATGGCACAGCCACTTTGGAAGACAGTTTGGTAGCCTCTTGCAAAGTTAAATGTAGCCTTATCATATGATGCAGAATTGTGCTCCTAGGTATTTATTCAGCTGATTTGAAAACTTATGTTCACATAAGTTGCACATGAATGTTCAAGCAGCTTTATTCATAATCACCCCAAACTGAAAGTAACCAAGATATCCTTCAAAAGTGAAAGTAGGGCTAAGCATGGTGACTCACTCCTATAATCCCAGAACTTTGGGAGGCAGGAGGATTGCTTGAGGCCAGGAGTTTGAGGCCAGCCCCATCTCTACAAAAAATTAAAAAAATTAGCTGGACATGGTGGCATGTTCTCATTGTTACACCAGGAAGTTACAGACAAGTAACAAAATGATCTATGTGGCAATGAATTAGAGTTGGAGACATCAGTATAAAGCCATATTTAGCTTAATATATGTATAGACAGATTCTGGGTTATTGTACATGCACATTTCCTTGATTTGTAAGCTTAGAGAGCCTAAAAGTAATGACACCCAGTAGTAGGTTGGGTGTCTGGATTTGTTTCTAATACCATCATGCAATAAAGCAACCAGGGCTATTGGGAAAAGTGGCTAATTTTAGGACTGGGGCAGGAAATATACAAGATGAGTGCGGAACATCTTGCAGCATCAGAAAGTAAGGAAGTTTAACATTACTTTTATTTTATGGTTATAAAAAATATTTGTATATTAAAGCTGACATGGATTTTTTAAATAAAATGCAAAATTTGCATGACTTTTGAGGCATTTCTTTCTTACAGCGTTTGCTAAAATCTTACTTCCAACCTACGCAGATGATTCCAAGCTCTGCAGTGATACTTGCGTATGTGTTTATTTTTCTCTGCCATTTCTAAATTAGAGGTATATCAATGGCAAAAAAAAAAAAAAATTGAGATGTACCATTTGAGTCTATGGTATAGAGTCCTGCTTTCTATGGGTTTATAAGGGATTGACAGTATTTAATCTGACCTGCAGCAGGTGCGGGTGATTGGGGAAGTAGGGCATATTGTTAGACTCTGTAGAATGCAAGAATAGGATTGAACTACATATGTATTTTATATCAGAATCTTCAATGACTTGGTATAATTTTTTTAAACTATAGATCAGAAATTCTGGAGTGCCATATACACTGTCCTGATAGCTCTGTCACTTGTTAGTCTTTGCAAACTCTTTCCATTTATTTTAAATAATCAGAGGAAGGGAAAATGAATGACACATCTTGCTAGGATTAGTGTAAGTGATGATTAACATCTTCTCAGCTCTTCTTGTCATGGCTTCACACAATCTGAGGGTTATTCCTTGTTTGCTTTTTAGATGAGCAACCTATTCCTTGTCAGTCTTTCATTTCTCTCAAATTTCCGTGAGATTTCTTGGTAGAAGAGTGTCCTAATTATATCCTTACTTTATTATCTTCAAGTGATTTATTCTCTGGGTCATAAGGAAAAACCCAAAAAGGGAAGAATAAGTTTCCTATGTTTCCTAACCACCCAAACACCTTCATGGAGACTGTGGCAGGGGCAGCCTCTCTCCTGTCCCCTCCCCACCTTTCCAGCCCCCGCCTTATGACATGGAGTGCCTGTCCTGATACGACCCTTGCCTCCTGATGAGAAATGTACAATAAGAATTCCATGAGCTCGGTTGGTATAAAAAGCCCTGCAGTCCTTAAATTAATCAATTTTTATGTTTACTACAGCCCCTGATGAAAAATGACTCATTGTGCAGTGTGAGGAGATACATAATAAACCATTATACTTCCCGCAATGGAACATGGTCAGAAGATGTGGGAAATCACACTAAATTCACTTTCCTGTGGACAGAACAAGCACATACAGTTACAGTTCTGGCCATCAATTCAATTGGTGCTTCTTTTGCAAATTTTAATTTAACCTTCTCATGGCGTATGAGCAAAGGTAAGAATATGTGCCAAGTAATAATCCATTGCCCCTTTTAATGTTCAACCTTCGTAAACTCTTCCCATTCTAAATTATCTTCCAAGCAGCCTGCAATTGTCTGCATTTGAAAGTCTCTCTTTCACCATTCATCTCTTCTTTGTCTGAAAAATAACAAAATACCTTGTGTACTGATTATGTAATAAGTCCTTGAGTTCAAGTGGTAGAACATTGTT
Organism: Lepilemur ruficaudatus; assembly: GCA_963574885.1. Classification (NCBI taxonomy): domain Eukaryota; kingdom Metazoa; phylum Chordata; class Mammalia; order Primates; family Lepilemuridae; genus Lepilemur; species Lepilemur ruficaudatus. Next base: position 6,482 of record CAUYRT010035394.1, on the reverse strand, counting down.
GAAATAGTGTTACAATAAATGAAAATATTCTAATAAATCTAATGCTCAAATCGATGTGTTAGAGTTGGGCCAGTGGAGGTTGTTGGTTAACATTTCTCTCTCTCTCTCTCTACATATGTGTATGTATGTTTGTGTAAATAAAATGTCTGTGAGTATATAAGGAAATAGGTGAAAATAGGTATACATAAAGTATTATATATGTAAAATACTATACATAATAGTAATAATATGACATGTTATATAGATGCAGGTTAATTGCTGAGACCTAAAAATTACTGTGGACTTCATTTAACATGAATGGTGAACTTTCCTGCATTAATTTTGATATATTTGATTGATCAGAGAATTGAGAACCACTTTTCATAGGAGTTTCTAATCTAGATTATATATTCAAAGTATACATTTCTAATAGAAAATACAAATTTTCTATATCTCTACCAATTTATAAAGGCCTTTCCAAGTGTTATGTCCTCCATGAAGTCTTTCCTTATTGCTTTATTTGAATATGTCCTATCCCTTCTTTAAATCCCAGAGCACTTTCTACCATTATTAAGGTATTTTATATCCTGCCTTATATTATAATTACTTTTGTATTTATAGTGTGAGCTTCTTGTAAGTTCCATAGCACCTAGCACAATGTCTTGCACTTACAATTTTTTCAATGAATACATTCTAGATATTTGTTGAGTTCTGCAGTGTGCTACGTGGTGGGAATTCCAGTGTAAGGAAAACTGTAATGGTTACAGCATCCAGAATCTAATAGGTGGGACAGATATTAATCAAATAATCAGACAAGTGAATGTGTCTTTTCAAACTGAGATAAGTACCCTTAGGAAAGGAATATAATTTTATAAAGGAAAAGAAAAAAGGAACCTGATCTGGCATTGAGGGTCAGAGAAGCCACTTTGAGGAAGTGGTATTGAACTGAAATCTGAAATGTGAGTAGGAATTAAACTTTCACAGGAGGTGTAGGGGGAGGGTAGGAAAAGCATTGGCTCCTGACAGGAACAGCATGATCAAAAGTCTTTATGGCCCAGGATAGGAAATGAAGGAAGGCCAGGTTGGCTCTGGGGTGCAAAATCACAAAAGGCAGAGGGAGGCTGGGACTTGGCTCTCAGGGCCTTGTAGGCATGATAGGAATTTTATCCTCAAATGTGGAAATCCATTGGAGGCTTTTAAGTGGGACTCTGTCTATGCAAAGGGTGCTAAAATAACAGATTTATACTTTGACGCATCACTCTATCAGCGGGAGAGAAGAGTTTGAAAGGAATCAGAGAGGATGGTTAGTAGGCTTGTGCAATATTCCAGCTTAAAAAACTTTTTGACTGTATCACAAATTGTTTTTTTTAGGTTTTAGAAAGAACCACATTTCTCCTCAATATCACATATTTCCATATTTCTCAGCTTATATGACTCTCATGATACAAAAATGATTGCCATGTGTTACATTTATCTGTATAAATTGCCTGCCTTCTCTTCCTTCTCCCCTCCTCCAGTAGGTTATAAGTTCCTCAAGGGTATTAGTAGATTTTCGTTAATTTTTGAATTTAAAAATAAATTTCCTTCTTTTCCCCTCAGTAAATATCGTGCAGTCACTCAGTGCTTATCCTTTAAACAGCAGTTGTGTGATTCTTTCCTGGATACTATCACCCTGTGATTACAATCTAATGTATTTTATTGTTGAGTGGAAAAATCTTAATGAAGATGATGAAATTAAATGGCTTAGAATCCCTTCATCTTTTAAGAAGTATTATATCCATGGTAAGTTTACTGTACTTTAGTAAGTTTCTCTCATGGATTAGTATGACACTACAGATTATTAATTCAATTACTATAGATAGTTAATGAAAACTTCATGGTCTTACCATCTTACTACATATAATCCTATTACCTTATCAAAACATTTAATTCTATTTCCTTTGATCCCTTTTCATTTTAATATTTTACAGTTATAATTATATCATATCATATATTTTCTCTCTAATCTTTTCTACCATTATTTTTAATGACCATATAACATTTTGTTCCATAATCTACCTAAGCTATTTATTGATTTGAGATTATTAATGTTGCTTCTAGCTTTCCTTTACCTTCTGTTGAGCCATTTTTTTAATGGCTTCTGATGTCTACTGCTGAATTGTCTCCCTAAACTGTGTACCAATTAATAATACCACTTATCATGGGTTGGCATGCTAGGCTGAAGGTTGGAAGATCTAGGACCTGGGCCTAGGTCAGCATAATCTCCCAAAGGTAGACCAGTTATCCCATGAGGTGAGACAAGCACAAAGTATAAGTGCACAGAATAGCATTTCTAAATCTGAGTAAGGATTAAGGGAAGTTAAGTAGGGAAGCTAAGGATTGCCATGGTCTTTTTACATACTGTCATCTCAAGGACTCATACCTTTATTTCACTCCAGAGACCTAGAATTTAGCATCAGGGTAAATGTATTTACAAATTATTAATGGAGAACTGAATTCAGTCCATTACCACTATTGTTCAGGTGATTACTCTCTGTGCTTTTCTGTAAAGCTGGGGATATAAAACTCAGACTTCAAAGAGATTTGTCTTCTTCTATTCTTATGGAATGACATATATTATTAGCATTTGTGAAAATCATTGATAGATCCATCTGGAGCTTTGCTATGGGGATGGTCATTCTCTGTGCATCCAGATCCTAGATATTGCAAGGGGACTCCTGGTCTTCACTGCCATTTTCTTTGCATAGGCTTTCACAAGACTTTAGTCTGCCAGCTACCTTGAATGGGGAAACTAACTAAGCTAAATTCCTATAAAAAGGGAATATTGCTTGCTTTGGGGATAAGAGAGAGGAGGTAGAACATGTTGTCCTGGAAAAGGAGATGAGGGACAGAAACAGCTCATACACCCTGAACTTGAAAACATTGGCTATCATTGGAACAAGCCTTTGAAAAAATTGCAATCTTCTATTTCTGGGTAAGGTTTTTAAAACATTATTTGGAAAATTATTGTCATTGCTAGAGAATTTGCTTCCACCATTTTTGAAACTCCGTTTATCATCAGTTCAATTTATAAATAACAGCTAATTTTTATGTTAGGAAATGTAGGATAGACACTTTCATTCTTTTTAACATATGTTTCTCTCATTGATGTTAATTAAGTATAAATGAGCCTTTTATATACGTTTCTCCTCAGACCATTTCATCCCCATTGAGAAGTATCAGTTCAGTCTTTATCCAATATTTATGGAAGGAGTGGGAAAACCGAAGATAATTAATAGTTTCACCCAAGGTAAAATTTTTAATTTTAATTTCTTTTTACAGCAATGGATGTTACCTAATTTGTTAGCAGTAATGTTACCATTTGCTTATTCTTTTTCCAATAGAATTATGGAAGAGTCTAGAGTCTTAAGTAGATGTATCATGAGGTGATTCTGAAGGAAATATTTTTTTCCTATAAAAATAAAGCTGGAGAGATAGTTACAGAATTAAACTCAACTGGGCCTCCTATATTTCTGATTCATCTTGCTGTATTTGGAGTACCAACATTTTGCTCTTGTTATTCGTTTTAAAATTGTCTTCAAATCCAAGCAGCCCAATAATGAAATAAAAATAGTTTTAAAAATTCATTTATGTATTATTCAACCAATATTTGTTGAGCACTGTTTTGAGCACTGGGGATTGAATACTGAGCATGAGACTCTGTTCTTATGGAGCTTAAACCCCAGTGCTCTTCTGGGAGCGATGGGCAATAAATAATGTATAATATAACGTCAGATAGAAACATGTGCCATGAAGGAAAATAAAAGTAAGATGAAGGTATAGAGTTACAACGTGGTGTTTCAGTCAAGACAGCCAGAAATGGTCCTTCTGGGGAGGTAAAATTTGAGTAAAACCCTGCAAGTACAGTAAGGCCTCACTTCATGTCGCATAGTAGGTTCTTGGAAACTGCAACTTTAAGTGAAAGGATGTACAGCGGGTCCTTGAATAATGTTGTTACATTGTTTCCTTCAATGTAGTTTTGTTAAAATCCTGATGAGAAAAAAAATCGGTTTCATTATACATCGTACTGTACAAAGAGAAAGAGTGGTCCAGGCAAAGGGATGGTGGCAATGGCCTTGAAGGATGAGTATGCTTGGTGGTTCAGGAAACAGCAGGGAGATCTGTGTGTCTCGAGTGAACAAAGTAGAGATTGGCAGGTGTTGAAGCCAATGCTGAGACAGAGTCATCATGACAACTTTAATGGACACCTTTGACTCATATAACCTAAAAGTGACCAGATGGATAGGATCGGCAAATAAATAATTTTGAAAAAACGTTTTGCTGATTTATAGGTATAATACTGAATAAAATAATAATTATTTTATTAGTATGATCAAAACACAATTTTATCTTCCTTTTTTATGTTTTTGAAGGTAATACAGAAAAGAGTCTACTATAATTTTTGATACAGACAGAAATTAATATTTCCTCAAGCTTCTGAGTTGTGTGACTTGTATTTCTTTTTCAGATGATATTGAAAAACACCAGAACGATGCTGGTTTATATGTAATTGTGCCAATAATTATTTCCTCTTCCATCTTATTGCTTGGAACATTGTTAATATCACACCAAAGGTATGGTACTTGGTGTTAAGAACCTTTATGGCAAAAGCCCTTAGCCATATTTAAACCTTGATTTAAAGCCTAAATCGGGAATATTAAATTATTCTAAATGGTTTTATATATAGTCAGTATACAATTAAGATGATATAAAAAGGAAAGGCCTGTTTTCAGAAAATGACATTTGATTTTGCTAGGACAACGTAAACCTCAAGGGAGAATTTAGTTTTTTTATATTCAGGAAATCAGAGGCCTGTAACAAAATCCTAGACAATATATTCTCTGAGGTGGAAAAAATGGCTTTCAGAGTTTTTCAGTTTGGGTGGAGGACTTTTCATGGTGAAGCGGAGGTTAAAAGTAGACTTCTAGTGGCGACCTGAAGCGGTCGGTGCATTTATGATCAGCGGGCTCTCTGCTCTTTAGAGATTGGCACTGTGTGGCTCCCGTCTGTCTGGCTTGTCAGGCAGATGGCCTTGAATTCCCTGGATGGTTCTATGGATGCCACATTACTCTGCACTGAGCCCAGACCAATGAGGTTATTGTACACGTGCCAAATCTCTGTAGAAACTTCTGTCTTTTAGTAAAAAAGAGAGAGAAGATATTTTAGAATCTGAATTGTAGTCAATTGAGTTGATGGGGCCATATCAAATGGAATTGTTTCTGATACCCACTTGATGGCCGTTTAATATTTCATTTTCTCTGGAAAAACCTATGCAGTGTTTTAGCATGGTGCCTGGCACACAGCTTTTCATAAATGTTGGCTTTTTATTATTATAGGGCTTATTAACTTTGCTCTAGAATGAAGTTTAGTAGAAATCTTTGTGGGCTGACATGTGAAAATGAATCTCACTCTACTGAAGCATAGCTGGTCCAATGGACTAATTTCTAGTCTGTGTATTCATTAACTGTTAACATTTTCAATCTGAATGATTTTCTGTAATTCTGATGGCTTGTATCTTTTGTAGAATGAAAAAGCTGTTTTGGGAAGATGTTCCTAACCCCAAGAATTGTTCCTGGGCACAAGGACTTAATTTTCAGAAGGTCGCTTTTCAATTTTTTTTAAAACCTAGAATATATCAGATTGCATTTTAGATGCCATATGTCTTCTAGACCTTTAAACATTTTTAGGATTTAAAAGTTCTTATTTTATTCAATCTATTTTAATATGTGTTTTTAATCTACTACATATTTTCAAGAATAGCAGGATGCAGGAACTTGGAACCAGGAGGAAGCAACATTCAGTACATAGTTTGTCATCTGAGAGTTGACTATATACATATATATATATATATATATATATAGCCAACTTGTCACAGTGCAAAAAAATAAATATTAGAATATGAAGGGTCAAATCTGATGGGGAACAGCAATTGGGATACACTTTTTTGGTACAAATTGTTTTTAGGCAAAAGGCTGGAATCAGTATTTTTAATCTCTATAATTATCTCCATAATTATTTAAATAAATACAAGTATTAAATAATCTTATCCTCAAATACTACAATTTGAAAAATGTAGGTATTATAATAAAACTCATATTTCTACAGATAGTCTCAACTGATGATAGTACTTTATGAGACAATTAGTCAACTATAATAAAATAATTTGTACTTACTTCTATAGGGGAATTTTTTAGAAAGCTCTCGAATTTAATGAATGTTTTATTAATTTTCATAATTTCCCTTGAAGCAAAGTTGGCTTTCCACCCATAAGACTGGAAAAATAGAATTTAGTCTTCATGTCAAAACACATGATTTTAAAACAGTACTTATTTGGAGGTTATTATGCATCCTCAAGGATTGCATCTTTATCATTAGTCACTTGTTAAAAAGTCTACAGTGATTTTTTTTGGCTACAAGAGAAAATACAGTCCCCTTAAGCTAGTATTCAGGAACCTCTTCTTACA
>CAUYRT010035391.1:0-32310 GCA_963574885.1 Lepilemur ruficaudatus | reverse complement strand
TTTCTTTCTATTTTTAGTAGAGACGGGGTCTCGCTCTTGCTCAGGCTGGTTTCGAACTCCTGACCTTGAGCGATCCGCCCGCCTCAGCCTCCCAGAGTGCTAGGATTACAGGCGTGAGCCACCGCGCCTGGCCGTTAGTGAGTTCTTGATAAACGTTGACCATACGAGGAAGAATGAACCAGCAGCTCTGTTTTCAAATTGCTTATCCACGGGCGGGAACGGCACGCAGGCTACAGACCAAGCTCAGAAGGACGAATGGAATAAGGTGAAAGGCTATACAGCCCCAGGTGAGAAATCCGGGGCAGGATCGTTTTGACCTGGGGCGGCCATCGAGGAGGCCTCATGGAAGAGGTGATGTGGAAAAGACCCCGCAAGTACTTCCATCCTGGAAGGTTCAGAGACTGATCTCAAGTGGGGGACCGGTCCCCATCCTGAAGTCCCCTCTGGGAAAACTGGGTGGCAGTGAGGTTCCAGTGTGGCCTGGTTCTCCGTGATGCCCCTGTCCAGCCAACAGGGCGCGAGTCACTGGCTCCCAGAGGCCCCAGGCTTCCCACCCCAAGTCCTGCCTCCTCCAGGAGTTTTCCCAGGATCACTCAGCCCGTGCGAATCCCATTCTTCTCATGTGCCAGCCGCACCCAAGGCCCAAGTGACATGCCGTAAACAGCCTGCTGCCAAGGGAGGAGACCTGGGTTCTAATCCCAGCTCCGCCCTCTACTCCCTGTGAGACATGGGGCAAATGCCAGACCCTTTCTGGGCCTGAATTTCCTTGTTCATGGACGAGGGGGTTGGACTAGATTAGAGTGCCCCAAGGTGAGCTTGGCGGAGCGCTAGTATTTCAAGAAGCTCCCCACACCAGGCACCACGGTCAAAAATGTTTGGGAACCGCTTCCATCTTAGGGCCTTTCTGGTTTGGCTGTTTAGACATGGGTGCAGGGGCTGGGTGGTGGGAAGGTGACCCATGCCCCCACCACGGCACCAGCCTGGGCCCAAGACCAGGTGAGAAAGTGGGCTTTTCCGTGTCTGTGACAGAGCTGGCTGCAGCTCCAGCATTTCAGTTGTTCTTCTGAAGTCTGAATCCAGAGTCGAGCGGGCCGTGCCGTCGGCGTGAGTGCTGCCGCAGAGGCTCAGCAGTGTCCGAGGGCTCAGGCGAGGGCCTGCGGGGCTTGCGGGGCCCTGAGCACAGCCCAGCCCATACGCGCGCGGCTTGCAGCTCGCCGCACCTGCCTCCAGCCCCGGGGGGAGTCACCGGCTACTTCAGGCACTGGCCTCACTAAGAGATGCAGCTTTTTCTTTTTGTACTTGATAATGCCACAGGGATATTCAGAAAGGCCGCACTCTGGGGACCCTATACTGTCCTGGGGTTTGGGGACCTGGGTCAAAGGTGAGGGGTGGTGGAGCCAGGGGTGGAGGAGTCCTGTGGCTGGAGGTAAGATTAGAAAGGTCAGCCCCCCCACCCCAAGTGACGGGCTGCACCTGAGCCAGCTGAGCTCCCGCACAGTGGCCTCAGATTTCCATATTGGTTTCCCTCCCGGGTAGGGATTTGACGCAGATACCGTCCGGTTTGAGTTACAGAATCCGGCTCACGGCTCTCTGACCCTCGGTTTCTTGGGAGGCTTGGGGAGGGAGCGGAGCGAGTTCTCAGGAGAGGCCAGGCCCGGGTGCATTCAGAGCGCTCAGAGGAGTGGCCAGGACAGCGCGGTGCCCCACACTCGGGGACTCTGCAGCGGGGACCCTCCCTCCGCCAGCCAGTGACAGGGAGGCAAATGTCAGGAGGCCTCTCCAAGAAGAAAGTCTGAGTTTGGCGCGAGCCCGTTCTCTAGTAAACACCTCCCTGACACTTGCTGGACTCTCTCCTGAACAAGGAGGGCGGGCCTCCCTCGGCAGGAAGCCATGTCAACCTAGAAATTAATAACATCAGCAGTCTGCCTCTTTTTTTAAGTTTTTCTTTTATTGTTGCTTTCTATTTATGACAGCTGTTACCATTCTTTTCCCATTTATGGTAGCAATAAAGTTTCATTCTAAAATGAGTTTATTTTGGTAAAAGAAGTGAGCTCATTTGAATGAAAATATTAAGTACTTTTTAGTACAAGTGGTCTGATCCACAGATGTTGAGGGGGGTATATAAATCACTGGAGTCTGAGAAATTCTCATCTAGCCCAACCTACCCACATCACAGATGGGTACACTGAGTCCCAAAGGAAAGGAACCTTGTCCAAGCACCCATAGCCAGTTAATAGCAAGAGCCAGGATAAAGAAGTCAGGGTTGGGAAGTCCAGACTCTTTCTATCTGGTCATCTCTTCTTTGTGAAGCCAAGAAGTGAACATCTTCCTTACCTCCGTCCTCACCATGCAGGGGAACTGGGGGCTTATAGACCTGCCGCCTCCAGGGTCCCGGGAGCTCTGCAGAGGCTGTAACGGGCCTATTCATCTCTTTATCCTATAGAGCCAGGTGCAGAACTGGCGTTCAGTGAAAACCTGGTGAGAGGATGGATGGATGGTTTGAAAGAGAAGTGGGTAGATGGATGAGTGGGTGGATGGGTGGCTGATGGATGACTCAGTGGCTGGAGAGGCAGATAAGTGGATGGCGGGAGATACAGATGGGGAGAGAAGGGAATGAGCAGACGGACAGATGGATGGATGGAGACATGCATGAATACATAAAGTATTGGCCGATCACTTAGGGTTCCCCCTGCCCCACTCGCTCATCCAGCAGTGTTTTCATTCTACTAGAGAACTAGCAGAAATTCCTCTAAGACAAAGGAATGGGCGGTGCCATTTCAGACGCTGCGGAAGACTGTACAAAGAGCCTCCTCATGCGTCAGCGGGGCAGTGAGGCAAAGTAAATGGTACTGCCGGGCAGCCCAGAGCCCTGGCTTCTTGTTTTGCTTTTGAAACTCATTGCCCGGTCTTGGATGAGTTGCCTCCTTTCTATGGGCCTCAGTTTCCCGATGTGTAACATAAGGGGAGTGAGTCAGATGAGACACACTCCCTCGGCATCCCGTGGCTCCTCCAAGGCCCGCCAGAGGCCACAGCCTCCCTGAACATGCCCGAGAGTGACCGCAGGCCCCACGTCTTCCAGGTGGACTTGGCTTCTCTGAGAGGTGAGTGCCTTTCTGCCAGGCGACATGGCAAGATGTCCCCAAGGGCAAAGCCGCGTGTGCTCCATCGCGCTCTGCCTTTGGACGCCCCTACACAGAGGGGAGGACGTGAGGAAGGTTGGGGCACGGGGGCCAACCCTCAGGCCCTGAGTGGTGCAGCCCTTTGTGCATCAAACAGCAAAGTGGAGACACAGCCAAACAGGTGCGGGACAGGGAGGGGGCAGGCAGGACTGGATCCTGGCTTAGCCAGTCCTGGAATCAAATCCTGCCCCTGCCCCTTCTTGGCTGTGTAACCCGAGCCAGTTCTTCCAGTCTCTCTGAGCCTCATCAATATTCTCCTTCAAAATGCAAGAAATACGACCTCTGCACCTCACTGTATTGCTGCACACGGTTGGATTTAACAGATATTAGCTCAACGTCCTCATCTGTGAACCTCAGGGGCAGTGCTTGAATCTGGTTCACCAGGATTTCCACAGTGGGTAGCATGGGATGGGCATCTTCTCACTCACTAAATGTTTACTGAGCACCTACAATGTGCAGGCCCTTCCCTGTGCTCTGAAAACTCGCTGGTGAGCTAAGGCAGCCCCCAGTGCCCAACCTCGTGGAGCTTACAGTCTGATGATCATTTACTAAATTGAATGTGATGTCACCCGAGACAGGTTCTGCAAAGGAGAAGGTGGAGTGGAGTGGGGGCTACATCCCAGGGCCCACTTTGTCCTGGGGCAGGGTCATCAGAGAAGTGACTCAAGCTGAGACCTGAAGGATGTGCAGGCTGGGAGCAGGTAAAGTCATTGAGGGCAGGGGGAAGGTTCGGCAAGTGCAAAGGGCCTGTGGCAGGAGGGGCATTGTTTGAGGACCCGAGGGGAAGCCAGTGCGGCTGGAGCAGAGTGAGGGCCAGTGTGGCATCAGATGACATGGATGGGGCCAGACCACCAAGGGCCTTATGGGCCAACATGGGCAGGGCTTCGGGCTTCCTCCTGGAAAAATGGGAAACCACTGAAGTGAGTAAAGTGGAAGGGCAAGAGGCCTGGTTGCTGGGGCGTGGAGAGCGGATGCAGGACACCCAGAGGGAGGCCAGAGCAATGAGGTGGCCATGCCACTGTCCAGGCCAGATACAGTGGTGGCCAGGACAGGCAGTGGCCACAGAGTGACTAGCAGCCAGGAACAGCCTCATCCAAACTCTGGCCAATGACTACCATGCAGGGAAGCGAGGCCCATGAGGTCCTGCAGGACTTCCCTGACCCCGTTCAGCGAGATCTCCTAAGGCCCTAGAGCTCGGCCACAGCCCTACAGACGAGGCAGGCCTCAGCCAGGATGGTGTCCTTGCAGTAGGATACCCGTGCAATAGTTAGGGTGGTGACACTGACGATTCCCACCCTCAGATTTCACAGTTTGCGCCCTCCTTTCAGAGCCTTCATCATAGTTGTCCCTCACAACACGGCCAAGACGGGAGATCCCCAAACCAACCTCCTTCCTGACTCCCTGCTGTAGCACAGGGGCAGTAATGATCACAGCAGCCATTGTCGCACAGTTGGTTCTTGTTGCTTGTGGCAGCTCCGTTCTGTAAAGTCACTGTGAATGCTGAATTCGCAAGTACTGAACCTTCGTTCCTAGGAAACACAGGGGTAGGTTCCTGGGAACCACTGGTCACAGTGTTTTCAACAATAGATCAATATATAACCTGGTCCCAAGCATTTGTCTGTCCAAAGACAGCTTATTTAATATCTGCTGTTGATGCCTTCGCAGTGAGCTCTCGGCCGACGGCCTGCAGCTCCTGCTGGACGTGGCCCACCTAACACACGTGCTTCCCCTGCGGCACACCCAGCCCTCTTGGCCGAAGAACACTAAATGCACTTCAGCACTACGCTTGCAGGCCACTTCAGATAGCAAAACCACCGACAAGAAGCACAAGAATGAGAAAACCGTGGCACCAGAGAGGTGGCCAAAAGCACGCTTGTTTACGGTTCGGGCGCTGCGACACGCAGCAGAGCGTCGTCTCGCCCGGCCTGGGCTGGGGACGTGGGAGTCAGGCGGTTCAGATTTCCCGCCACTCTGCATGCGCCCACAAATGACTGCGCGAGTGCTGTGAGCATTGATTTGGGGGTCGCAAACACATTTTAGCAAGTAGGCAGATTCGCAAACACGGACTTTGCCAAGAATGAGGATGACTGTCTTTGTCACTCATTTGTTGACGTGACACGTCCGCTGAGAGCCTTCCATGTGTCACACGGTCCCCCGCTGCTTGGGAGCCCACAAGGCCTGCACTCAGCGGGCCTGGACTTCATTGGCTGGGCACGAGGGGCGTGCCAGGCGTCCCGCCGCCTCTCTACCAGCATCATCTCAGCCAATCCCACTGTCCACCAGTAGGGCCTGCTATCCTGTAGAGCAGGAGGTGGAGCGGTGCAGGTGCAGGCTGAGGGTCCCCCAGCCGCGGAACGGCCCGAGCAGGGCTGGCGCCCAGGGAAGCTGCCCCAGAGTCCCGCGCCACCGCCCTTAGCTCTACCTGCGCGCCCTCCTTCTAAAAGCTGTTTCCACACCGAATTTCTAAAAATCCTGTTCATTTCCCACTTCCTGCCAAGTAAGTAGCTCAGCTCACAAACTATATTAATCCCTGGCATTAAATTCACTTAAACAAAATATTGCCAAGCAACGCAAAAGCAGAAATCCTCTTACAGCCCACGTGGGGACCCTGTGCGTGACGCAGGGCTGGGCCTCTCAGGCCTGCGGCAAACACACCCGAACCCACGAGCAGACGCCAGGCGGGCCACAGGAGAAGCCACCAGGGCAGGCTGACCGCTCACCCCTCGTGGCCAGGAGTGGCAGGGCACACGGCGTGGCAGGGCTCGTAGCCTGCTTTTTTGACTGAGGCGCTTATGTCCGCGTAGACAACGGCGGGCAATGCTCGAGCACTGGCCATGTCTTAATACTGGCACAGCCGTGTGATCCTGATTATTTAACTTCCCCGAACCCCAGCTTTCTCATATATAAAATGGTGTAGGGAAATTTACGGTCATTACTGTTACTCACATTTATACTGCATCTAGAACTTTACAGAGCACTTTCACACCCAGTGATTGACTCCACTTTCCTCCAACGGAGAGGTAGGTAGTGCTATTAGCCCAATTTAGGGATGAGAAGAGCAAGGCTAAGGTGGCAGGGGGCGAGGGGCACACACAGCCGACACAAGGCAGGGCTGGGATTTGAACCCATGTCTCTTGTTTTCCAATTGCAGTCTTTCAACCACTTCCTCAGGTAGAGAAAGAATGGTTTCTTCCTTTGGTGGATCAATTCCAAATTGGAAAACGTGTTTCAGAACTAATAGGTCAGAAAAGGAGGAAGAAAGTGGTTACAAGTCCAGCCGTGGGTCCTGGAGCAGGTTACTCTCTGCATGCCTCAGTTTCCTCATCTGTAAATCTGCAAAGGTACATCTGCCTCAGAGGGTGACCGCAAGGATCAGATGAGTCAGTATTTGTAAAGTGCTTAGCATGGAATATGGCACTTAGTAAATGCTATATAAATATTTATTTTAAATATATTAACAACTAACCTAGGCATATATCAGAAGAGGAAAGCATTTGCAGAATTTGTTGCTGCCAAACATTTTCTGTTTCTTGGTTCACTTCAATTACATGTTGAGTTGTTGTGATTAACATCATTATTAATAGCCAAGTCATAGGCTCATGTTTGCTGTCTTTAGGAAGCTTAGGTAGGAACAGAACTGTAGCGCAGCTCTGCATGGAAATGTTACTAACCCATTTTACAGATGAGCCAACCTGAGCCTCAGAGAGGTGAAGTGACTTGCCCGAGCTCACACAGTTGGCAAGTGGCAGAGATAGGACTCATACTGAGCTCTTCCAGCCTGTGCTCTTAATCAGGCTGCACCCAAGCTCCTTGAGGTCCCGGCTTTGGGAAGGAAGGTCTTTGTGCAGGGCCTGCTATGGACACAGTGGGGCAGGCCGTGCAAAGCAGACCTCACTGCTGCCTCAGGCAAGGCCTATCCGCAGCCTGGAAGCCCAGAATACAGCCTGGGGCTCCATATGGTGGGCTCTGCCTCCCTTGGAAAGGAGGCCCGGGTCCTCTACATTCTAAGCAAGAAGGAGCAGAAATGTCTCCATATCAAAAACAGCTTCAGTATTAAAACTGCAGAGCACATTTGGAAAATGCTGGAAGCTTGACTTGCTATTATTAATTTCCCAATTTTGTTTCTTATAAAAGAAGTTTCAGGAGGGCTGTCCCTTAGCCTAAATGACTTGCTCCCAAAGCTAAAACACAGTCGCACGTCCAGAAGGGACAGTGGGCTTTGGATTTAATGCACAGCAGTTCCCTGAGCTCCCCAGCCTGGACCAGGATTCTCGGGTTCTAGGCCTGGCTTGGCTGCCATCTTGCTGTGTGACTTCAGAAAAATCTTTTCCTTCTCTGTGCCTCATGAGCAGTGAGCAGGGGCTTGTTGTTGGCTCTGAGGGAGTTTTAAGTATTAGGAAAAATAACATTAAAAAATGCAGATTTCTGGATTTTCTTAAAAATGGGGATCCCTGGCTCCTGGGTCTCCTTTGCCGAGTGTGACTGACGACCCCCTAGAGAGGCTGCAGGCCCCAGCCCTCTCCAGTGCCGACAGCCCCTCTGCACACAGCCTGGCATCGCCTGGCCCTGGGCACATTTGAGTTTGCCAGCTCTGGGGCAGGTCCATGTCCTCTGTGGGCCCTTTAAGTGTGAGTACTTACTGGCTTCGAGAGTGTCCCTACACGTTACCTGCCTGGGCTCTACGGCTCAGTGGGACGCGGATGTGGCCTTGCTCAACCTCCTTACCTCAGGGCCTGGCCCACTGTCCGCGCTCCGTAAATTTCTGATGACATACCTGAGACACAGTTGCTGACTGTGGCGGGCTGGAGTGAGCACTAGGTGAGCAGTCGGCAGGGCTGGCTGGGAGCTCTGTTCCTGCCACAAAGGGACATGGGCCACGGGCCTTCCCCTCCCCTGGGCCTTTCTGTGAGCATCTAAGAAGGATGAGCCAGCTCTGCCAGAGCCCCTGCAGGCGGCTCAGGTGACTCAGTCCAGCAAAGGCTCGGCCCCCAACCATGCTCTGGCCCCTCTGCTGTGACAGCCCAGCAACAGTGAGGCCAGCAGACCTGCTCGCCTCCGCTCCCTGACCAGCTCTCCCGCTGGCCTCCTCCCTGTGCCGACTGGCTGGCGGGCACGGCACTGCTACGAGGGAGGGCATTTGAGGACGCTCAGACAGAGGGAGCAACGTCTTTGTGTAACTTCTGGCCAGGCCCTCCCTCAAAATGAAGATGATAAACAGCACGGATATGCAGGGGCTGGGTGGAACTGGCAGTCCCCAGCAACAGGGGCCTGGGATTGGAATCCTTGCTCTGCCACTTCCTGGCTGTGTTGGGTTGGATGAGTGACTTAACCTCTCTGAGTTTCACTCACCTCATCTATAAAATGGGAATCCCAATGGCTACCTTACAGAGTCACTGTGAGGATTAAATGAGTTAACACACATGGGTGCTTTCTAAATGCTATTTCTCCCACCCTAGCCCTGCTTCTAAAAGGTTTCCCAAGCAAGCTTGCCATCCACTGAAGAAGTAGCAACAGATATGATTGCTGCCATCCTGGAGTTGCCACCCCTCCCCAGAAAAAAATATATTTCTCTTACTGAAGTCTAACCCTGCTGGAAATCTATTAATAATGATTCATTTCTTTGAAGTTAACAAGCTCTCATTTGTTAACAGACATGGACCAAGAAGGGAATCTATTAGTCACTAACACTTTAGCATGAATTTGTTCAAATCAAATGCTTTCTTCCCTGATGGTAAAATATGGGGCTGGGGATTTTAATGAAGAAAGGGCATGATATTGAAGCACTCGGCCCTCACAGAGGCTACCAGTGAGCAGAAAAACTGGAAACCTGCTAAGAGGTGGCTTAACTGAACCTTTAATATTCTAGCACCTTCTGAAATAATAACCCTGAGCAACAAAGCTTGGATAAACCTGTATCCTTGGGCATCTGACAGGAGCCCCACGAGACCCTCAGTCCAGCCCCTGTTCTATGGTCGAGGCAGGGCAGCCTCTACTGGCTGTCCACCCAGTGGCCATCCTTTCCCCTTCACCATGCTGCCAGGACACAGCGAGGTAAAAGATGCCCAACATCCACTTTCCCAGATTCCTTCCCAGATGAGGGAAGCCTTCTGACCCATTTTAGCCAATAAGACTTGTGCTGGAAGGATCCCAGGGGAGAATTTCCTTCCTGATTGAAAGAGAAAAACACAAGGAGAACTCTCCTTCCTGGCCCCCTTTCTTCCTGTCTTTGGATATTTCCCTGTGAGGAGGTGAGGCTTAAAGCCATGGCAGCCATTTTGCAACCATGAGGCTGACACAATGAGATGGCACCTGGGTTCTGGACTGAATCAGCTTGAGGACCGCCCACTGTCAGGTACTTATTACTGTCGTACTTTCAGTGACGCACTCTGTTATCTGCAGGCAAGATGCTCCTAACTGGTGCGTGAGGCAGCTGAGGCCACGCATTTATAGCCCACTCACGGTTGATTGGTGCTGCTGCATGGTGACGGCCCAGTTTCCATGGTTCCAGTACTTGCCATAGCACCATACCCCATGGTGACCCCACTGGGCCCCGTCCAGCTCAGCCAGACATCCCCGGGGTGGCCCAGGCAACTCCTGCACACAAGAGATGCAGCTTCTGTGGCCTCCCACAGATGCCCCAGCCAGGGCCCAGCTCCAGGCAGTTGAACAATCTCTCTTGGACCAAGAAAAGCCTCAGGATCTCCTCTCCGGGCCTTGAAGAAACACATCTTTTGGGGTCACTGAGACATAAAGAAAATATAAAGCACATCCCTTTGGGAACCTATAATCATAGACTTTGAGGACTGAGAGGACCCAGCACCTTCCATTTGGGTCATCCCCCTGCCTCGAGAAGGGGTGACCTGTCCTTTCCATGGAAGAAGAGTATGGGAATGCCTTCTAAACCTGGACCCCACGACAGGTCGCCAAGAAGGACTTCTGTCCCCAGAGTACCTTCCCTGTGAGCCTCGTAGGACTCCACCATTAGCACGTGTGCCCTCTGCAGACATACGGACCCCTTCACTCTTCCAGACAATGAGCCCTGCCATGTGGAACCCCTGCCATGTGGAACCAGGGCTTTCTGTTCAGAGGGTCGGAGGTTTTCGTGGGTGTGTCAGGGAGACACAGCAGCGTGTGGGACTGGTCCCACGTGACCCTCCAACACTCACAGGACCTGCGGTAAACGTCCGTGGGGCCAGGCGGGTGGCAGGGGTGAGTGATTGTGGCCGCTGTGCGGGAGGCAGCAAGGAGTGCCGGGGACTGGCTTAGTTCAGGGAAAATTAGAGCTTCTAATTTTCAAGAGAAGCAGGAAACCCAGGGACTTTCATGGCATTTCCCCATTTGAGGATGTTGGCAACTAATTCCGGTTTAAAACCCATAAAATTAAACACAAATCCATAGGACTGTCCTGAAGACCCTCAGCTTGGAGCCTCTGACTCTGAGCTTGTGTGGTTGGGGACGCTGCAGGCCAGGTGATCAGGAAGCCGCTCAGAAGCCACATGCGTTTCCTTTCTCACTGCAGCCGATGACATCCTGAGGACACCAGGCAACATGACTTTCTGGCTCTTAGGTGTCTGCCATGGTGACATTTCTCCATCCTGCCCCTGTGCCAGGAGACTCCGAAGCCCACCCTACTCCCTTCCCCTGGCCCCTCCAGCGTCTGCGCACTCGGAATTGCAGGACAGACGAGAATCAGAAGCAGTTGTCTAGAATGGTCTGCCACGATTTGGCCTTGGTGGAAAATTCCACCAGCACCTCCCAGGTAGCACTTTGCATCTGATAAAGACACAGCATTCTCAGGCATCCTTCCACACGGCCACTCCTGGCTGACTGGACGGTGCCCTCTCATCAATACCTGCCAGCTTTGCACTGACGGGCAAGGCCGGCCTCGGCACCCAGGGCTGTTCACTGAGTGCTCTCTGGCCTCAGCTCAAAGAGATTACTGCTGGCAAGCGAGCCTGCGGTGGCTGGCAGTGGAGTCTCGTCTACGCTTTCCTGCCGGGCCTCTCAGGGACATGGGAGGGGCAGGGGACCCCTTGGAGCTATCTGAACGGGTGCCCTGGGCCCCCAATCCTGCATAAGGGCTCAGAGACACAAACTCTGTCATTTAGCAGTGGGGTGACCTCTTACACCTCTGAGCTTCTAAGAAGGGAATAAAAGTCTCTGCCTGCCAACCCCACAGGGGTCAGGATGTGGCCAAGCCTGCGTGCGATGTGCTGTCATACCGTAAAGGCCAATTCCTCTTCCTTCAGCCCAGGAGCATTCTCCTAGCATCAGCTCACCGGCTCTTGCCAACATAGTGACATGTCGCTTCACTCAGCCCAGTGCTCCCTGCCTCTGAGTGCCAGGGACCTGCAGACAGCAATGTGAGGTGACAGCAGGGCAGGCTGGGCCACCTCCCAGGAGATGCACAGCTTCTCCTCTCGGGGCTGGTTTCATGCCAAACCACCATCCTGGACTGCAAGAGGCTAGGAAAATTAGCCCCTCAGGCCAAGGGGCCCAAGAGCCTACGATCCCAAAGAGGTTAGGAAGAATTTCTAGAAACAGAGATTGTTCTAAAGGTCAAATCTGGTCCATTGTTTTCTTGATTTAAACTGCTCAGGAAACTTCCATTTCCAGCCAAGATATAGTAACAGAGACCAGATTTACCTTCCCGCCTGCAAAAAACTAAAAATGGGCAAAATATATTAAACAACAGATTGTTTGCAAGACCCTGGGCATCAGACAATAATGGCCAATGATAACTGAGAGATGGAAAAAGAGGTGAGCCCAGGGACTGCCCCAGCTCACTGCCCTAAGACAGTGTCCAGGCCACAGTTCAGGGTGGGGAACCAAGGGGGGGTCCGGGGGACTCCCTGAGTCAAAGAGACAGAGCTGAGAGTCCAGGACAGAGCACTGGAGAGGAGAGAGCTGCAGAAAGCTACACAGAGAGAGAGAGTCCTGGAGACCTGCAGAGGGCCCCCCTGCTTGAGTGTTTAGCTGAGTGCTCATTAGAGCCTGTGTGTGAGAAACTACCCAAGGCCAGGGAAAGAACTATCTGAAGGGATCAGAGGGGAGCAAGGCCCGGCACTCAGGCAGGGCTGGAAATAGTGCCTGTTGCCACGAGCCAGGCTGGAAAATGTCAAGATTCATGGGACATTGAACCATGTGCTCAGAAAGGTCTTGCTCAGCAGTAGGGGACAGTCAGCCTTAGACTGCACACTGCTCTGGTCCTATCCAACAGATATTAAAAGCAAGACCCAAAAGGCCCAAACCGCTTGAAAGTAGCTTAACTATGTCCCAGATGTAGCTCAAGAATATGGATAGGAATACAAAAATATCTAGCATGCAACAAAGTAAAATCCACAATGTCTGGCATCTGATAAAAAATTACCAGGCATGCAAAGAATCAGGAAATTAAAATCACAGTGAGAAGGTAAATGAATCAATCAAAACTGACCCAGAACTGACACAGAAGTTAGAATGAACAGACAAGGGCATCGTAACAGTTATTGTAACTCTATTCCATATGTTCAAAAAGTTAAGTAGAGACATGAAAGATATAACAAAAGCACAAATCAAACTTTTAGAGATGAAAACTACAACGTGTAATATGAAAAAGACACTGGATGAGATCAATAGCAGATTAGACACTACAGAAGGAAAGATTAGTGAACTTGAAGACAGCAATAGAAACTATCCAAAATGAAACACGGAGAGGAGAGTGAGAAACCGAAAAGAGTACCAGTGCTCTGTGGGACAACTTTAGTGGCTCACCACATGTGCAACTGGAGTCCTCACGGAAGCAGAGAAAGGAGAGGCAGTGCAGAAATAAACATTTGAGAAATAGCTGAAAATTTTCCCAATTTGGTAAGAACTATGAACACAGACCCAAGAGGCTCAAAGAACCCCAAGAAACATGAAGAAAATAATACCAAGGTTTATTAAAGTCAAATTGACCCCAAAATTTGAGCAATTGTTTTGTGGTAAAGAGAAGAATCTTAAACATAGCCAGACAAAGAGATGCATTGTAACAGAACAGAGATAACGGTGGCATTTCTTACTGGAAATGATGCAAGTGGGAAGACGGTGGGGCAACATCTTTAACTGAAAAGAAGAAGAAGGAAGAAGAAGGAAGAAGAAGGAGAGGGAGAAGGAGAAGGAGAAGGAGATAAGAAACTGTAAACCTACCAGTAAAAATATCTCTCAAAATCACAGGCAAAATAAAGACAGTTTCAGGCATACAAATCTGAAAGACTCCATCACCAGCAGACCCATACTATGACAAGCGTTAAAGCAAATGTTTTGGACAAAAAGAAAATAACAGATGGAAATATAGAAATGAAAAGCATTTAGCAACTCATAGGCAAAAAATGAGATTTAAAAAAAATATTTAAAACTTTTACAAAGATAATTCACTGTATAAATAAAAATAATAACAAAGAAGTGTTGGTGTTTAAAATACACATAAAAGTAAAATTTATGCCAATAATTGTACAAAGTTAAAGAGGAGGAAAAATAGAAGTATAGTGTTGTAGGGCACACTATGTGAAGTGGTGTAATATCACTTGAAGACAGACTGTGATAAGATAAATATCTATACTATAAATCCTAAAAACATCACTAAAATAATAAAATAAAGAATTGGAGCCAGTAAGCTAACAAAGGAAAGAAAATAAATTCATAAAAGATACCCCATTAATCCAAAAGACAGTAGAAAAAAATGAAAAAAGGAACCAAGAACAGATGTAATAAACAGCAAGATAACAGATTTAAAGCTAGCTATGTCTATTATCTCAATAAATGTAAGTGGTCTAAAGCCCCCAGTAAAAAGGCAGAGATTATCAGATTGGATTAAAAAGCAAGGCACAACTCTATACCATCTTCAAGAAATGCACTTCAAATATAAAGACACAAATAGGTTAAAAGTAAAATGATGGGAAAAGATATGCTATGCTAATATAATCAAAACCTGGAGTGGCTATACTTATATTAAACAAAGTAGATTTCAGAGCAGAGAACATTAGCAGGATAAAGAAAGTCATTTCATAATGGTAAGGGAGTAAATTCTTAAAGCAGACATAATAATCCTCAATGTTTAAGCACCAAATAAGAGAGCTTAAAAGGCACAAAGCACAAACTGATGGAAATATAAGAGAAATAGAAATTCACAATAATAGTTGGAAATTTCAATACCTCTCTCTCAATAATTGATAGAACAAGGGACATAAACATAGGTGAAAATCTTAGCAACTTTAGACAAAGATTTAGGCAAGTATTTCTCAGGTACAACACCAAAAGCACTATTCATAAAAGAACAAATTGATAAATTGGACTGCATCAAAATTTAAAACTTCTGCTCTTTGGAAAACACTGTCAAGAAAATGAAAAGTTAAGCCACAGACTCAGAAAATATTTTTATATCATATATCTGATAAGGCACATGCTACCTAAAAGACAGGGAGAACTCTCAGAACTCAGTAAGAAGGCAAACAACCCTATACAAAATGGGGGAAAGATTTGAACAGACATTTCACCAAAGAAGAGATACAGAAGGCCAAGAAATAACTTGGAAAGGTGCTTGACACCATTAGTCCTTAGGAAAATGCAAATGAAAATCACAATGAGGTACCACCATCCCCATATATGACTAACGTTAAGACTGACAACGCTAAGTGTTGGGGAGGAAGTGAAGCAACCGGAACTCTCATTCACAGCTGGTGGGAATGTAAGATGGTGCCATTACTTTGGAAAACAGTTATCAGTTTCTTAAAAAGTCAAGTATACACCTATGATATGATCTGGCCACTCCACTCACTCCTAAGTGCTTACTGAAGAGAAATGAAAATAAATGCCTGCACAGAGGTTTGTGTGCAGATGTTCACAGCAGCATTGTTTGTAGTATTTCCAAAGCAGAAGCAAGTCAGGAGCCCATCAGCAGGGGAATGGACAGACTGCAGTGCACCCTGCAATGGAATACTACTCAGCAACAGAGAACAAACAAGCTTTTGACATACACTGAAACGTGGCAGAACATAAAAATAATTATATTAAATTATGAGTGGAAGAATACAGGCAAAACAGAATACAAATTGTATGATTCCATTGATATAAACCTCTAGAAAAGGTAAGCTAGTAATTTATGGTAACAAGAAGCAGAATTCTCGAAGCTGACTGGGGAGTGGGGAGCCGGGAGTGGCCGGAGGCGGGGGCTGCAGAGGGACAGAGCCAGCTCGGGTGCTGATGGACGCGTCCATTGTTGACAGTGATGATGGCTCCACTGGCGTATACATGTGGCGAAACTTATCAAATTATACACTAAATATGTGCCGCTCATCATACGTCAATTATACCTCAATAAAGCTGTTAAAAAATAAAATAAAAATTTAAAAAATTAAAATAACAGTCTCTTCAGGGGGATCTGCACAGTCCTTAAGCGGAAGCCCTGATTCCTACAGGAGGCTGCACGCCCCGGGGAGGGCAAGCTGGCACCACTGCCCTCTCAGCCGCCCTGCATCCACACCCCGGCCACCCTCGCCATCCCTCTCCCACCCTCAAATGCCAGCCTCCAGCCACGCTCACACTCTCCTTCCCCAAGGTGGCACCCGCAGTCTTGTCTCTAGGCTTTTGTATCTGCCATTCTCTCTGCCACGTACACCCCCTCACTTCCGAGTTCACCCGGGTAACTCCTGCTAACCCTGCAGTTCTAGAAGCCCTTGTTAGCTAACCCCCAGCCTCTCACACCCACTTATCAGTCCGCACTATGACCACCCAACCACCTGATCTCTGACAGCATGCTCTCAGTCAGCACGTGCTGACCCAAACAGCCCCAGCCTGCGGGCTCCACAAGGGCAGGGACGGAGGCGGGCGGGTTTACCTTGGAATCCCTAGCACCAAGGACATGAGAGCTCGCTACATGCCAGACCCTGCTCCAAGCGCCCTGCAAAGACCAAATCATTTAACTACCACAGCAGTCCTACACGGTAGACACTATTATTATCCCTATTTTTCAGTTGAGGAAACTGCAGCTCAGGGAGGTATATTAACTTGCTCAAGATTACACAGCCAGAAGGTGGTGCAGCCAGCACTTGAACCCAAGACTGCCTCTCAACCACGGTGCAACGCCGCCTGTGGAGTGAGCAAGTAGGAGTTGCAGGAGCTTCAGTCACTAGACCCCAGAGTGGCTTTGGAAGGATCAAGTCCAGTCTCCTGATACTTTGGGTTTTGGGAGGGCCCATCTCCCTCTCACACCAGTTTGGGCATCAGGTCCTGCTAACAAATCGTCACATCCCCCTGGCCTTGGTGATGAAAAGTGGCCATACAACACCAGCTTGGTCAATCAGGCTCTACAAAACCAAAGTGTGGGACTTTTGCTGGTGCTACTGATCGAGAGGCACTTGATTCCTTCTGGTGACGCTGAGCTGGTGAGATGTGAGTGTGGAGCTGCTGGGGGCAGCTTTATGGCACCCCAGGGAGACCCTGCTGAGAAGGAAGCCAATACCAAAGGCATCAGAGCTAACAGGTGGAGGCAGATAAATTGGAAGCAGCAAAGTTTGTGTCCCTGGATCCAGCCTTGCCTGAAGCTGTGAACTTTTAGCTATGAGAACCTATAGATTCCTTTTTTTAGTTTACAACATTTGAAACTGAGCTTGCACGACTTGCAACCAAAATGATTAAATAATAATACCAGACAGGGTACTACTAACAGGAACCAATGCAATAGGCCATTGATTATTGTGACGGGAGACACAAGAACCCCAGAACCTCAGAGCCGGAAGGGATCTTAGAGTCCTGAGTGCATACTACGTGCTAGTCATCACAGCTGCCAGGCCACATCGGGCCGTTCAGCTTGAGAAGGGTGTTTTCTAAAGCAACACTGGGCCCTGCAGCCCCTGCTCGCTCCGCTCCTCTCCTGGGAGGTGCTCTGGCTGTGCCTGCAAGACTGTGGTTCCCGGGATGAGGGACCGGCTCTGAGCCCCGCGCTGACGGGGGCTGGCAGGAACCCGCAGTCCCATCCTCTCTCCAGCCCGATAGATGAAAAGGGCACACACAGCCAAGCAGGGTGGATGGGGAGAGGCTGCTGTGGGCCAGGGACCAAGATGGAAACTTCTGGAAACCATCTCTGACTGCTGTGCTTGTCACCGGTGCTTACTTGAGAACAAACAAGGACAGGGAAGCAGCATTTCTTCACCCAGACATACATCTCGGGGTCCCCATCTTGCTCACAGGGCAGCTAAGGCCACGGGGAGGCTCTCACACAACCGGTCACTTCTTTGGACAGCAGACACGGATTCAAAACACCCGCCAGTCATCTGGCGCTTCCCAACAGCCACAGTGGAAGTGACTGTTATTAACCCCACTTCTCGGATGGGAAAACCGAAGCTCAGGAAGGTGAAGGGAGTTGCCCAAAACCGTACACTCCGTCTGTAAGTGTCAGGGCCCCAGGAGGTTTCTCTGCCTACGAGTCCAGCACCTTCTGACTCGCACAGGTAAGAAAGAGACAGGGAGAAATTAGCACGAAAATGGCAGCAGATCCACTGAGGGCTGAGCACTCCACAGGGGTGGCCACGAGCTGGGTCCTGCAGATGGCAGTCTGGCTCAGTTCTCACCCCGGACACCTCAGGTGCGAGGCCTCAGGGCAGGGAACGCTTCCTAGGCTTCCTAGGCATGGATGGGATAAGGAAGGATGCTGTCTGCATTCACTCTGACTGGTACAACAAAATGCAATTCCCTGGCGGCTTATAAACCACAGAAACGTGTTTCTCACCATTCTGGGGGCTGAAAGTCCGAGATAAGGCACCAGCACATCTGGTGTCTGGAGGGGCCTGTTTCCTGGTCCCGGGTGGCGTCTTCTCGCTGTGTCCTCCGCACACAGCCGAAGAGACGAGCTGCAGGCTCCCTGGGGCCTCTTCCTAAGGACACTAATTCCAGCCATGAAGGTTCCTCCATGGAACCAAGGCCCCACCTCCTAACACCATCACCTTCGGGATACGACTTCGACATACGGATTTTGAGGGGACACAAACATTCAGACCGTAGCAGATACCAAGGCCCCCAGAGACTAGCGCCTGGGGGGAGCTGTTATCACGCGTGGCCCGAAGGGGCCAGGAGGAGAACGGGCATCGGTGGAGCCCGGGGGCTGCGGGAGCAACGGTGGAGACCCCGAAGTAGGAAGTGGGTGAGGAAGACATGCCCGGCCTTCCTCTCCTGCCACCGTGCAGTCTCCCGTGGTGCCTCCCAGCGGCTGAACCCACAGCTGGAAGCAGACAAGCTCGGGGTACGACCCCTGGTGTCAGCCTCCCAGGGCGCAGAAGAGTAGAGAGTGGCTCTGGGTTGGGCCAGAGGGTGCCCAACATCAGATTTCCTAGGGACATCAGTGTTTTTGCACTGAAAGCCTACAGTTTCCAGCCTTCTGGGGTCTTGGTGGGCCGCCCCCGTTGGGTGGTGAGCAGGAGGCAGCCAGCGCACAGCAGCGGTGAGACCCTTGCGCAGGTGTGCAGGCTGAGGTCTGAGAGGCTGAGTCGCTGGTCCACGTGGCCAGGTGGCAGGAGTTGAAGCCATGTCTGTCTAAGATGGTCTTCTTTCCTACACGACTTGCTCTGAAGCTGGGGGAACCACGTTAGAGGTCGGGACAGAAAGGACAAGGGCTTCCAGGGGACAGACAGACGGGGTGGCCCAAAGGGAGGTGAAGACAGTGCAGCTCCCTCTGAACTGGCTTCCGCCTTCTCCGTCGAGGAGAGCCGTCTTCAGGACGCGCGTACCACGGATGGGCGCTGCAGTTGGCGAGGGGACAGGCGCCGGCCTGGGAACACCCGTTCCTGGGGCTCCATGGGGCTCCCTTTTCTGTGGCCACTGAGATGGACGCCATCCCGGGGAACTGGGGGCTTTGTGGTGTGATCTCCGGGATCTGGGAGCCGTGGAAGGCCAGAGGCAGGAGAGGGAAGAGGCTGCGGGGAGACAGCAGTGACCTCCACAGGCATTCCTGGAAGGCTTCTGGAGGAGGAGAGCCACGTGTAACTGGGAAAGAGAGTGGGGACGGCCTTGGTGTCCTCGTCTCACCCACCAATCCGCACCCAGAACACTCCCGCCTCCTGCCTGCTTTCCCAGGGCTCTCTGGGCAGACAAGAGGAGCTCAGGGGCTTGGTGTTGGCACATGCAGGTCCCGCCTACTGTTTCGGAGGACACTGAAGAACGGAAGACCAGATCGTGGTAGAAACAGAGGGATTCACAGTGGTTGGCTGATCAAACACATTTGGCAGTGCTAGCCCAGAGGGCTGTCCCTGGTAGCACACCACACAGGTGTCTTCAGCATTGCCCCTTCAACACACCTGCCACCGACCTGGATGGGAATGTTAATGTCTTCCTGACCCACAACAGGGAGGATTAGGGAACTCCCAGGGTGACTACAACCCCAAGGTCTCAACTATCAACCTTGGCACCTCACCTCCACTGAAGGAAGCACACAGAAATGGAGCAGGACACGGGACGCAGGCGGAAGATGGGCAATGCAGCTTTGCACACAACGGGTTGCTCGGCAGGGTCCAGGGCAGAAGGCAGCAGCCAAGAAAGGGGGCCTCACCTCGGACCAGCTAGCTAGGGGAGCAGTGTCTAGACCAGGGACTGCAAACTCAGGCCCCCTTGGGGGACAAACCGATGACCAGTGAAGAAGGCTGGGTGGGGACCACAGCAAATGGACAGCCTCAAGTCTCATCTCACACAGACAGCTGACCTATAGCCAGAGTGCCCCAACTATGAGGGCCAAGTTCCTAAATTTTCCAATTTTTAAAAGAGAAGCTGGAAATCCAAATTCAAGTTAACTCCCTGATGTTTAAATACTAAGTCTTTTTTACAGTTGTTGTTCTTTTTATGCTCTTTTGGCCAAAGAGAATACATCCAGGGGCCAGATTTGGCTCTCAAGATGACAGTTGACAATGTCTGGTCTAGAACAAGGATGGCTGTTCTCTCTCTGGTTGCTCAGCTCTAACTGGGGATCTAGAGGAGGGCACAGCTCTGAGAGATGTACTGTGAAACACAGCAAGTTCCGAGGGACTGGAAAAGGAGGGCATGGGGATGTTCCTAGTGATAGCTAGGTCCAAAAGAATAGGAGAGAAATGGACAAGCCACCCCATCTACTTGACTCATACACTCATCCATCCATCCACTCCTCCTTCCACCCATCCAGCCATCCTTACATCCACCCATCCATCCATACATACATCCACCCATCCACCCATCCACCCATCCAGCCATCCATTCACTCATCCATCCATCCATCCATCCATCCATACATACATATATACATACATCTACCTATGCAGCCTGCCATCCACCCATCCATGCATCCACATATTCATCTACTTATCTATCCATCCATATATTCATCCACCATACTTCCATCCAGTAGTATCTGTTGTAGTTAAGAGCAAGGACTCTGGAGCAAGATTGCCTAGGAGTGAATCTGACTCTGCCATTTCCTGGCTATGTGAACTTATGAAAATCACTGAGTTTCCCTCAGCCTCAATTTCATCATCTGTAAAATGGGTATGATGAAAGTAGGGTCATTATGAGGATTAAAAGAGTTAATTTGCATAAAGCACTTTGAACAGTGCCTGACATGTTACAAGTGCACCATACCTGGCAGCTACACTTGGCTACTAGTGTTCACCCAAGAGACATTTACAGAGTCCCAGCCAGGGACCAGGCACTGCACTGGGTGCTGGGTGATGCATGAAGTGGGCACAGTCACTGGCCTCAGGAGCCTATATTGCCTTGGAAGGGACAGAGCAATAAACAGGTAACACCACAGTCTCACCCTATGGAGCAAAGATGCCATGTACATGTACACACACAGACCCACACAGACATACACAATGTCTGGCCTGTGTAGCTCCTCAGTGGAGCTCTGTGCTCACATATCATCAAAATAATCCATTCTTATGTTTAAAAAACTCACGATTTTTCATGACCAACTCACCTGGAAATAATCACAGCTGTGCACAGAGATTTAGCTTTAAAAAGGAGCAGCGTGACACAATGCCTGTGGCTAACCTGTTCAAGTACTTGCCACGATGGGCTGGCCGTCTCACGTGTGAGGCCACAGAGGAGTCCTATAGCACCACAATGAGGCAGGGAGGCAGCTCTGGGCCCCAAGCCCTGAGCTCAGCACGCCCTGCCCGCCTCCATACATTCAGGGGCCTAACAAAGGTGCGTGCTCACCTGGTGCCCAGGTCTCGTTCTCTAACATCATTTCCCTCTAACAGGAGCCAGAGATCCTGGGAGAAACGGCTGACAGCAGGGCCAGGGCAAGCCAGGTTCAAGATGTGCCAGGAACATCTTGTTATTCCAGAAAGCTAAGGAGGTGCTCAAACACTCACACACACACACACACACACACACACACACACACACACCCCACCACCATCACCATCACTACCAACAAAAACAACAGCAAAGCAAAGGTGGAGGCATGTCACAACGACTTGTACGCCAGCTTGCAGGGGCTCCCAGTGGCCAGATCTGAGATGATTTGAACACCAAAATATTTAAATATAGTAATGAATTAGAAGCCTTCTGGGGAAAAACGGGAATTCATGAATTCACATAGAGTAAGATGGATTAAATCAATGACTCAGTGGAGGAGAAGGGAGGGCTCTTGCTTAGAGAAGAATGCTGGGGTCTGCCTGCTGCATGCAGAGAGAGCTGCAGGTGCACAGTCAGCATTCGGCAGCCATCACAGCAAAGGTGGGTTAGGTGAGACTCGCTGGTGGAGGCCAAGTCTAGGAGAAACTGTTGAGATGCAGGATTATTTGGATGGTCTTCTAGCGTCTCCCCAAAGATCGGGGAGAAAGTAGTAATGATGTCATGGAGAAATTAAATGACACCTTGTCCAGGTTGTCAAAATGACCATCTCCAACGCACCTGGGCTTCATGTGCCTCCTGATGTGACAGTCTGGGAGGACAGCTTCACCTAGGCAGTGCTCCAGCTGCGAATGTACAGCTGGGAGTTAACATGAGGAAATTTCAGACAAACCCCAAATGAGGAGCATTCTATAAAAAAGCGGAGGGGCTGTATTCATCAAAAAATTTCAATGTCGTGAAAGATAAAGAAAGGCTGGGCAAATGTTCCAAATTAAAGGAGGCTAAAGAGATATGACAACTTAGTGCAACATCTGATCTTGGACGGATCCTGTGCTGCAGGTCAAGAATGGGTCAATTGCTGATTAACAGTACGGTGCTCACATGGTGGTGGTGTTCTCCAGGGATTAGGGGTTCGGGGGGTAGACTCACAACTGAGGGAGGCGGTGGGCATTGTAGAGGGGAAGGGCATGCCTCTAACCCTTGCCAGGGAGAGGCAAAGATATAAAATGTAACCAAAATGTTTGTACTCGCATAATTTCCTGAAATAAAAAAAAAAAAAAGAATGGGTCAATTGACAGAATTGCAATAAGGGCAGCAGATGAGATAAAAGTATCCCATTACACACCAAACACACAAGCCACACAAGAAAAATAGGTAAATTGGACTTCACTAAAATAAAACACTTTTGTACATCAAAGAACATTATCAAGAAAGCGAAAAGACAACTTACAGAATGGGATAAAATATTTGCAAATCATTTATCTGATAAGAGTCTAGTATGCAGAATATATAAGGATGCATTGGCCTCTTGGCCAAGGGGTATGATTCTCACTTTGCCAGAATATATAAGGAACTCCTACAACTCAACAAGAAAAAGACAACAAATCCAATTTAAAAATGGGCAAATGTCTTGAATAGGCATTTCCCCAGAGAAGATATCTAAATAGTCAACAAGCACATGAAAAGATGCTCAGCATCTTAACCATCGGAGACATGCAAACCAAAACCACAGTGAGATACCAATTTGCACCCAGTAGAGTGGCCATAATAAAAAAAAAACGTTTGACAAGGATGTGGAGAAACTGGAACCCTTGCAGAATGCTGGTGGGAATGGAAAATGGTAGCCGCTACGGAAGACCATTTGGCAGTTCCTTAAAAAGTTAAACATAGAATTACCATCTGACCCAGCAGTTCCACTCCTAGGTGTATGCCAAAAAGAACTGAAAACAGTAACTCAAGCAAATACAGGTGCACGTACGTTCACAGTAGCATCATTCACAATAGTCAGAAGGAGACGCAGCCCAAATGGCCACCAACTGATGAACGGGTAAGGCACACGTGGTGTACGCACACACCACGGAGCAGCATTCAGCCACAGAAAGGAGTGACATGCTACAACATTCAGGAAAACAGCGTGCTAAGTGAAAAAAGCCAGGCACAAAAGGCCACATATCCTGTGATTCCATTTATACGAAATGTCCAGAATCGATAAACCCCAGCACGCAGATTGGTGACTGCCAGGGGCTGGAGGGAGGGCGAGAATAGGGGGAAACTGGTTAATGGGTGTGGGGCTTCCTTTGGGGTAATGGAAACACTGTGGAACTAGACAGAGGTGGCTGCACTACATCGAGAATGTACTAAATGCCACTGAATTGTTCACTTTAATATGTTTGATTTTATATAATGCAAATTTTCTCTCAATAAAAGCTACCATATCAGTGTTAATTTTACAAAATGTATAAATTGCACTATGGTATGTAAGAGAATTTCCCTCTTCTTAGGATGTACACACTGCAGTATTTAGGGGTTAAGGCATATGCTGGATGCAAGTTATTCTCAAATAGTTCAGGAAAAAACACTATGTTTGTGGATGGACAGATGGACAGATGGACAGATGGGTAGATACAGTGTGTGCATATGGTAAAGCAATTGGAGCAAAACGTCCGCCACAGGTGAATCTAGGTAAAATACCTGGGTGTCCTCTGTAGAATTCTGTGAGCTTGAAATTATTTCTGTGTAAAAAATTAAAAATAAAAAATGGAGGAAAGATTGTACTCAAATAAAGCAAGAGGGGAAAAGCTTCAAAGAACATTATCGGGACAGTCGGTGACACGTGAATATGGGCAGTGGATCAAGCCGCAGCATCGGGTCCGTGGTGAACTGCCACATTTGGCTAACTGCACTGGGCTTATGCAGGAGAATGTCTTGCTCTTAGGAAGTACATGCTGAGCATTTAGGGGTGAAGTAACGAGGTCTGCAACTTACTCAGCAGATGTGTACCTACACACGCACACGCACGCACGCACACACATGCACACGCACAGAGCAAATGAGGAAAGTGGAAACGGTGCCTCCAGTTAAAGTGTAATATATACGAGTTCTTTGTATTAATATTATTTTTGCAACTTGAAATTACACCCCCCCAAAAAGAGCAAAAACAAGGAAAAAGGGAGTCAGTGTGGAGGCAGGCCTGAGAGACAAGGTCCGTGAATCGGGTTTGCATCTGTCCCGCCTGCATCGCCCTGGACCGTGCCTGGAAAACTGGTCAACACATCCCACAAATCCCCATTTTTCTTCATTTTCTGTTAGCTCCTGCTGGGCTGAGAGTCGGGGTTTCCTTTCATCCCTGGACATTTCACGTGACTAGAAGAGAGTCAAAGGGAGGGCTGGGAGGCTACGCCCTCCTGTGTTTGCGACAGAAGGCCTGTGGCGTGTGGCCCCAGAGGCCCCACCTGATCCTGGGTGGGACGCCTTTGCAGAGACACTGCCCAGGGCCTGGCTGGTGGCAGACGCTGTCTACCACAGGCGACTAGGACACAGCCGCCAGGCCACTCTCCTCTCTGGAGAGGGTGTTCTGGCGACGTCTGTGTTGGTGACAGTCCTCATTTACGGGCTAGGCAAGCTGCCTGTTCAGGGCCGTCCGTGACCTTCCTGAAGTCTCTAAAGACTTTTAGGTTTCTACGCAGCAGACTGGTTTCCAACCTCCTCTCACTGTCCTGGGGATGCCTGAGGGGACACAGATGCTGCAATGATGAGCCTGGGCTCCGCGTGTCTTCACCCCTCAAATTCTCACCTGGAACCCCTCGTCTCCCCTGTCCTGTCCTGAACCTTCTTGCCCTGGAGACCCAGCCCAAGTCCCTCCACCTCCCAAAGTCAGCCGGGACGCCCGGAGCCCGTCAGGACAGCCCTGAGTCCCTGACTTCCGTCGCGTTTGCCATTCCTGTTCCGTGGCCGAATTCCACAGACGCCTCCACTGGCCGTCCTTCCCCGAGTGTCAGGCCCTGAGTGCTCAGAAGGACGGGGCCCCTATGGGCTGTTTCTTCACTTGCCCCCGCCAGGCACCGCCCACCCAGTGGATACTCCGTGACACTTGCCCGCTGCAGTGAGTTATGTGATGAGAACAATCCTTGAGAGAGATTTTTCTGACAGCAGAACAAAGGACAGGCTGAGAAAAATCCACAACAAGCCCATCAGTTGTCACACGCTCATTGAGCATCTCCTGTTCGAGACGCAGCTAAGAGCTTCGGAGGCTCCAGAGACAGGTAAGGCACCTGGCCACTGCCCCCACTGCCACCGGAGCCTCCTTCAGGTTGAAGAGACAACACGTGGGGCGCTTGTGGCTTAATACCACAGGCACGAAGCACCTGCAGATGCCCGGCGTCAGAGACGGGCACGGCAGGGCATGGCCCCTTGCCAGGTGAGTGACGGACCACAGAGGGGAACCGCAGGACGCTGTGACCCAGCAGACGGCGGGGCTCCCGTGCCTGGTGAAGGTGACGGGAGGGTGGAAGTGGACAGCCCTTCTGCAGTGCGGTGGTTTGAGGAGGGAAGGGACGGCGGAGAATGAGGAATGGGAGGTGTGGGCAGCCCACAGAGGGGATTTCCACGGGGGGAAAGTGGGGCAGGCATTGCTGGTGGGGAAATGAGCTCATGAGAGAGGAAAGTGGGCGAGAGGAGGTGGCAGGAGGCAGGGAAGGCAGGATGGGGCGGTGCGGAAGTGCCCTAACATCCCACTGTGGCACTGAACAGCCCTTCTCCCTCTGTTTTGGTTTGTTTTATTGTTTTCTCCTCTCTCTTCCCCTAACCATCCAGGTTCAAAGCTTGCATTTCCACCACAGGCGCTGACGAGCAGAGCTCCAGGAAGGACGGGGTGGCGGGGACGCCCTCGCCCCACGAGCCGCACCTGCTGCCGTGGGCAGGTGGGAGGATGGACACGAAGAGGGTCCCAGGTCTGTCCCATTGGGAGGCAGGCCCTGCCTCCCACATTTTCAGAGGATGGGGCAGGGACAAGCAGCAGATGTAGGGCTCTCATTCAGAAACTCGGGCTGGGGAAGCCAAGGAGAGAACAAGACATGTTCCCCGGACAGCAATGCCAGCAAAGGAAGGAATATTTTTTCTCAGTAGAGGAAGCCTGAAGACCAGAAAAGAAGTCGATGGTGGTGAGTAAAAGAGCAGGCAGGTGAGGAAATAAAACTCCGGGGTGAAGTCCACAGAAGTGCACGAAAGGG
Organism: Lepilemur ruficaudatus; assembly: GCA_963574885.1. NCBI lineage: Eukaryota > Metazoa > Chordata > Mammalia > Primates > Lepilemuridae > Lepilemur > Lepilemur ruficaudatus. Next base: position 5,789 of record CAUYRT010035391.1, on the reverse strand, counting down.
GGAAGTCTGTGCTCTCAGGGGAAGGGAGGTGAACATCAGGAGAAGGAGAAAGGGAAGATGATGGGTTCCACATGCACTGGTCTTGTCTTCATTTCCTGAAAAATCTCAAGAAAATATCACCTGTGTGCCCTAAAATCTGTGTTTGAAACCCCTACTGTGTCTGCCCAGTATGCCCAGACATTTCAGGGTCTGCTTCACTTCATTCTATCCCCATGGTTACTGAGGGAGCAGCCATGTAAATAGAGCACAATCCTGCCCCTGGAAAAGCTGATTGGTTCAGGGGTAAGCACCTGACCCAAACTAGACCAATCAGCCTCCTTCCCTGAGATTTTAGCACTAGAATTGAGCAGGGGAAGTTACTTTGTCTCTTCTTGTGGCCAAAATTGAGGACTGGTAAACTCAGAAGTTGTTGGTAGCCGGTAGAGTGAGAGACAATAAACAGTAGTTCATGGTAAGAACAAACAATGAGAGATGAGAGAGAGAGAGAGAGAGAGAGAGAGAGAGAGAGAAACAGGCAGAGCCAGTCAGAGAATCTTCCAGGGTCCTTGGTCTTCTCTGCTTACATTCACTGTCTAGATGATCTTATTCACTCCCAAGACTTTAGACACTTTCTCTATGCTGCGACTCCCTAGTTGATGTCTCTAGCCTGGGCTGCTGTGTCCAGTGCCTGCTGGAGATTTCCTCTTAGACATCTAATAGATGTGGAGATTAATATATCCAAAACAAAACTCCTGTATTCCTACCCTCCCCTGCCTGCTTTTCTGATCATCTTCTCCATCAATTGTTAATGAAAACTCCATCCTTCCAATTTCTCAAACTCAAACCCTGGTGTTGTCCTTGACTCCTCTGCCACATCCAGTCCACCTTTAGAAAACAATCCAGAATCTGACCATCTCCACTACCTACCAGCCCTTCCCACCTCCATCAGCTCTGTCTTAGGTCATGGCACCACTGGCATTGCCATTTCTGCCATGTCATCTCATGTGACTCCTTGGCTCGAAACCATCTGATGGCTCCCGATTGCCTTGGAGTGAAAGCAAAGTGCTTGTCATGGCCTACATGGCCCCTGTGTGGTCCCCCCCATTGCCATCCTGCTCCTGCCCACCACAGCCCCCTCCCCTACCCCATCTGCTCCAGCCACACTGGTCTCCAGACACTCCTCAGCCCCTCACCGCCTCCTCCTTCTCCCTTCCCAGGTTTTGTTCAAAGGTCACCTTCTCAGTGAGGCCTTCCCTGACTGTCTTATTTGAAAACTGCAACCTTCTCCCTCATCACTCCTGATCCTTCCTCCTGATTTATATCTTCATAGCACATATCACCATGTGACATACAATATGCTTTACTTCTTTATTTGCTTATTGTGTGTCTCCCAGCGTCTAGAACAGTGTGCCTGCCACATAGCTGGGACACTGAATGAATGAATGAATGAATTCCTTGTAGCATGCCAAATTCTCCCATTTTGGCATTTGGCAACCAGAGTTGGATTCCATTTATACCAATCAACAGTGTTCTGTAGACAAGGAAATGGTGGGGACAGTAAAGCGGATGACATCTGTGCAGAAGCGGGAGACGGAAAGGACCAGGCGTGAAGTTCGGAAAGAAGATCGTAGTCCACCTGGCTCTGGATGGGAGTGAGGAGGGTGGAAATGCAGATCGATTAAGGTAAATCAAGGAGACGACGGGGCAGAACCAGCTGCCCTTTATAACCAACCAGATGCGGCACCTACTTCTTTGTGACAGAGTAGCTGTCAAGGTTGTTTCCAGAACTTGGGGGCTATAGTCTGATGCCTCCAAGAACTTGGAAAAGAGGGAGCTAGAGGCTGGGCTGGGAGCCTCACTGTAAAATCAACGCACATGGGATGTACAAAGTCACCTTAAACTGCCCCTCAAGCCTGTAAGGTTTGACTTTAACTCAGTGGAAGATGTAACAGCCGAATAAGTGAAGTGCTGACTCACTGCATAGACGTGGAAAAACAGAGGCAAACACTGGCCATCCTGGCCAACTGCTCTTGAGCTAGGTCACCTCTGGCTTCCACACCCACACGTCTGACGACGCAGCTCTGTCCTCAGTGAACGACCACCCACCAGCTCGCACCCGGGTCGTCATTCCCCCGGAAACAATCTCTTCCCTTGGCTTCTGCACCAACACCTTCCTGGCTTTCCTCCCTCTGGTCATGCCCTCTCTGTCACCTTTCTCCGCCCAGCATCGTGTGGGAGGCCCTGGAGGCTTGGGCCTCGCCCCCGCCCTCCACTCTGCCGCCCAGGCCGCGGCCTCAGTTTCTACATATTCACAGACCCAAGTCTCAACCTCCAACCGTACTTCTCGCCAGAGCTCCAGCCCCCAGCTGGCAGTCCCTCTTGCACAACTCAAAAGCTGCTCATGCTCAATGACCCAAGCAGCACTTAGGGCTCCCAAACTCCCCCGGACCTGGTCCTCTGCCAGGGTCCCCTGACTCAGAGAAGGCACCACTTTCCATCCCACTGTGTCAGCCGGAGACCTGAGGGTAATCTGACACCTCCACTTCCGAATTACCAGCTCCTCCCTCATCCCCAAGTCCTTCCGACTGTCCATCCCTGGTGGTCCCCAAATCTTCACTTCTCTCTGCCTGCATGTGCACCCCAACCCCAAGCCCAAGCCGCATCCCTGCCTCTTCTCTGGGCCACAGCAGGAGCCTCCTCAGGGGTCTCCACACGTCCTCTTTCCAACCCATTTTCCACACAGCAGCCAGAGATGGCCGTGATGGTGTGGATTCAGCCCTTGAGTTAACCCTTCATTTGGCCTCCTACATTTTCAGGATATAGACTTGTGCCATCCAGACAGCAGCTCCCAGTCACATGGGGTCATTTAAATTTAAAACAAAATAAAATCAAGATTTCAGGTCCTTGCTCATAATTGGCCACATTTTAAGTGCCCAGTAGTGACATGTGGCCAGTGGCTATTATATTGCACAGCACAGATATAGAACATTTCATCATCACAGAAAGTTATATTAGATACCGGTGGTATAGACAGAACTCCCTATGGGGTCCTGCATGTCCAGCAGGGGCCCTGCTGACCCCTCCAGCCTCATCTTGTGTCATCCTCGTGCCAAGTTCTCTGATCCAGCGCTATGCGCTAACAAACTCCCTCCCACCACAGGCCCTTTGCACATGCTGTTCCCTCAGCATGGAGCACTCTTCTCTCTCTAATTAGACTAGTTCACTCTTATCCATCTCAGAACTCAGCTCAGGGATGGATGGATGGATCCATGGACAGATGGAGGAAGGTGATAGTAGATTTAGCTAGTGTCAGGATTGCAAGCTTCTGGAAAGCCTTTGCACATTGCAAGATGGAGTTCTTTAGCTTAAGGCCATCACGCTCTATCCGTCTCAGTCCTCTGCTTCAATTCAGGGCCTTCCTATCCCCACATATGCCTGTGACCAGGAGAGAATGGATCCTGCCAGTCCCCGGTTTCTGGCTGGGACAATGGTGGTTCCCTGGCAAGCCAATACAGTGGCCTCCTCTTTTGATTTGGTTCCCTTATGGATCCTGAGGCTTCAAGGAGAGAATATTCTGGTCCAGGTAATGGGGCTATTATTTGTGACAAATAAATGGCCTTCTTGTGCCCACTCCAGTCCCAGATGTGGCATGTCTGCTGTGAATCAGCTGCTATGGGCTGGTGACCCTCACACCGCCCGGATGGAGTCTCTGGGCCCCAGAGCAGAGGGGTAGATGCCCTGGCAATCCTCAAGCAGAAAGGGTTTCACCATGTCCAGATGAAATCCATCACCCACCTGTCACTATTCCAGAGACAACAACATGACTGTGGTCCTCTCTGGGAGCCAGAAAGGACGTGAGGCTGCCAGGCAAGATCTTTTCGGCTCACAAGGCAAAATACACTTTAGCTATAACCTAGTCCCTTACATGTCATTATAATGCCATGCAGTCAGGGTGACCTGAATCCAGGGAGCTCTTGGTGTCTAAGCATTGCATTTGGAGGAATGCATCAAGCAGCAGCATCTCCGGTACCGCCACTGTGAAAACAGCACGGCAGGGCCTCAGATATTCAAACATAATTACCACACAATCCGGCAATTCCACTCGTGAGTATATACCCTCAAGAACTGAAAGCAGGGGCTCAAACATATACTTGTACACCCATGTTCACAGTAGCACTCTTCAAAATAGCCAAAAGTTGGGAATAGTTCAAATGTCCATCAGTGAAGGAATGGATAGGCAAACGTAGCATGAACATATAATGAAATGCTATTCAGCCTTCAAAAGGAAGGGCATTCTGACACACGCACGGCATGGACCTTGAAGACACTGTGCTCAGTGATATCAGCCAGCCACAGAAGGACAAATGCTGTGATTCCACTCATACGAGGTTCTTGGAGCAGTCAGATGCGCAGGGTCGGAAGGCTGTGTCGTGGGCGCCAGGCTGGGGGGAGCGGGAGTCACCATGTAACTGACGCAGCTTCAGTTTGGGAAGATGAAAGGTTCTGGAGACGGATGTGCAGCGGTGTGAATGTCCTGGATGCCACTGAACTGTACGCCTAAAAATGGCTCAGATGGTCAATTTTATGTTACATGTATTTTACCACAATAAAAAAATCAAAGCACGAAGATGTAAAAAGGCAAGTGTTCTCCAATAGGTACTTCTAAGGCAAGCACCGGAGCAGCAGGTGGCAGGACCGCTCCGTGGGGTGCGACAGGCTGGCCAGGGTGGCCACACAGGTCTCGGTTCAGTGGGCGCATCCCAAGGCACTTATGTGAAAGCCGCACGGCAATCCTCACCGCTCTGCCTGTCACCCCACCCTGGGAACATTCTTTTCAAGACTTAAAGGTGCCCAGTCTTCACTGGCTATGGGTGAATTCACTTTCCGAAGAGTCCAGAGGCCTCCTTAGCTGCATCTGATGGGGGCAGGGTGGGAAGGGGGGAGCAAGGTGCCTGAGTGGAGTGACCCCTTTGGGGGTCAGAAACAAGGCAGGGCTAGGATAGGATGCTGGCCGCGAGCCCCTCTCCTCGCACATGGCTTGTCCAACTCGCCCTCAAGGGGGCTCCCAACGCAGGTTCCCAAATTCCCGGCCAAGGGCAGAATCCCTGGATGTAAATAAGTGGGCTTATTCCTTTGCCAGCCAGTATTTCCTTCCTAGCACCAGTAGCAAGCGCCACCCTGGCTAACCCTAGTGAGCACCGCATACGGAACGCCCATTATTATTTTATTTAGTCCTCACTGTACCTCCATAAGGGTGTATGCTACTATTATCCCCACCTTTCAGATGAGGAAACTGAGGCTTAGAGAGGGCTCACCTACCTCTCACCAGTCCGCGACATCCTCCACCCCGCAGCGTCACAGAGCATCCTGACTGCATCCTTCCTCTCCTGCATCCAGGCCTTTGCACAGGCTGTTCCCTCTTCCTGAATGCCCTTCCTCTCCTTTCTCAACAAAATGTTGCTCATCCTGCTCATCCACTCCCAACACCCCCTCTTCTGTGAGGCCTTCTTGATTATGTTTGGTGGCGTGAGGAGTCATTCCTTCCTACATAGCATCCACCTGCTATTACTGAACTCTTCCTTGGTGCCTGGAAAGGAGTCGGGTGTCTTGCACTCATTACTTAGTTACCCTTCACACAAACCCTCGGAGGCAACGTTCTTATTACTCCATTTTTTTTTTTTTTTTTTTTTTGAGACAGAGTCTCACTCTGTTGCCCGGGCTGTAGAGTGCTGTGGCATCAGCCTAGCTCACAGCAACCTCAAACTCCTGGGCTCAAGCAATCCTTCTGCCTCAGCCTCCCGAGTAGCTGG